>MU707351.1:39313-56330 GCA_026770625.1 Nicotiana glauca
CGAACTAGATGATAGATACACCCCTTCTTGATCATTTTCGCGGCCTTAAGGTAGGAAATAAACCGACCTCGAGGCATTACATTATCTCCCCTCCATTCAATGATGGGCTCATTAGGAATTTCAAGCCTAATAGTTCTAGTCCTACAATCAAGTTTGGCAAAGCATGAGTAAAGCCAATCCATTCCCATTATTACATCGAAATCCACCATTCCCAACTCGATAAGATCGGCCATGGTATCCCTACCACGCATAGTAACAACACAACCCCTATAAACTCGAGCAGCCAAAATTGACTCACTAACTGGGGTAGATACTGAGAATGGCTCATGAAGCTGCTACGGTTCTATCCCAAATATCATAGCAACAAACGGGGTAACATAGGATAAAGTGGAACCGGGGTCAATAAGGGCATACACATCATGAGATTGGATTGTCAGAATACCTGTAACAACATCTAGAGAAGCCTCTGTAGTCTGGCGACCACTCATAGCATAGAATCGGCTGGGACCTCTTGAACTCTGCGCACCACCCCTAGCTACACCCCGCTCTGCGGGTGCTGGGGCATCTTGAGCTGGGGAGGGGCCTGAAGATGTGGCAGCTGCTGCATTGGAGGGCTGAGTTGTGCCCATACCTGTTCCCTGGTGAGACGCACGATAGTGTCTCCGAATATGGCCCCTCATCCCACATCCATAACAAATAGGCAACTTTGTGTAGCAGACCCCCGAGTGCATCTTCCCGCACTTGGGACACGGGGATCTCTGCTGCTGCTGAAACCTCTACCCTGATGGACCTCGCTGGGGGAATCCCCTGTTGCCCTGACCGGTCCTGAAATGACTCCACTACTGCTGGTTGGGCCTTGATGGCAGTGCACTGGTTGAAGACTTTCCAACAGACTGGGAAGGTCCTGATGATCCTCCCCTAAAAGCTTATCTTCCCCCACTTAGTGACTCTCTCATGTTGCCCGTAGATCGGGCCTTGCTGTTATTCTCTCTCGCCATTTTGTTCTTCATATTATTGTCCTCTGTGGCCTGAGCGAATGCTACCATCCTCCTATAGTTCATATCAGAATTCATTGCGGCTGTAGAAGCCTCATTAATAGTAAAATGATTAAGACCCTGAACAAACCGACGCACTCTAGCCTCCATGGTGGGCAACATATGAATAGCATACTTGGACAAGCGGGAAAACTCTATGTGGTACTCCCATACACTTTTGTTACCTTGCCTCAGATTTTTAAACTCTGCTGCCCGGGCTGCCGTGTCTCAGCGGCTAAGAAATGATTAATGAAAGCATCAGCAAACTCATTCCACCTCGTCGGAGGGCGCACCTCCTCTCGGGAGTCCTCCCATAGCTCAAACCACGAATAGGCCACCCCTTTCAGATCATAGGCAGCCAACTCTACTCCCTCGGTCTCAGTCGCACGCATCACCCTGAGGGTCTTGTGCTTCTCATCAACAAAGTCCTGAGGGTCTTCTTCTGGATAAGCACCTGTGAATACTGGAGGGTCTAACTGAAGGAATCTGTTTACCCTGGAACTAATAGAATCCCCTGGCTGGCTGGATGAAATGGGTGCAATATTTGACCTTTGGGCCTGAGAGGCCACCAACTGAGTCAACATTTGAATAGCTCCCCTAAGATCCCCATCAGAAATGCTAGAACCGAAAGCTGGGACTGGAGGCGGGACAGGAGCATCAACGGGAGGTATAGTGGTACCCTCCGTAGTTGTAGGGACTGAGGTAGTTTGTTCTGAAATAGAAGGATCAAGTAGGGTAATAGCAGGACAGCTACCCTCACCCGCAACATCAACCAGTGAATCATTAACCACTCCTGGAGTGGCACTGGCTTCTTGGCCAATTCTCTCCTTCTTCTTAGGTGCCATTTACTGAAAGATTGAGCAATACACCGATTAGGAATATAAACAGTTTCACCGCACGATCTAGAATATCAAAGAGTGGTGTTATTCCTAAATATCTTAATAGCCTCCAAATTATAGATGTGGTCGACAACACACCGATAAGAAGGACTCTACTATACACGGCTCCAAGACATCCTAGGACACTTTAAAACCTTAGGCTCTGATACCAAGTTTCTCACGCCCCAACCTCGGGAGGTGCGATCGGCGCTCAATCAAGTGAACCTGACTGAGCAAGCCTTACCGAACACTTTCTACCCCAAATCAATATGAATATGGAACCCATGCCTTTCATCAATTTAGATGAGAATACATGGTGCATACTACATCATTGGTTTATTTCATGTCATAAATATTTACTGTACATAAGCTAGCTTCAAGGATTCTATAAGAGTTACAGTTTATAGAGATCACAAGTTTAGGATTACAACATATATAGTGGACTCCCCGAACACCCGTACATAACCCACACTAGTATTTTTGGAGCCTCTAAAGATACAACAGATAAACATAACTATGCCGGCAACAAGGCCCCGGCTATACCTCAAAAGTGGAAAGCTGTAATAACAAAAGATACACCATATAGCCCCATGGAAGAAAAAGAGGCTCACCGAGACTTCAAGTAGAGAAACGCTCCGTTACACACAATCGGCACTATCTGCTATGTAGCCACCTACAATCATAACACGAGTTTAGCGCCCCCGGTAAAAGGGAAATTAGTACATTTGAATTGTACTGGTATGTATAACTAAACACCATCTTACTAGAAAGAACTATCAAATAAATACAAGCAATTAATACGGTCAAATCAAGAAACAATTCATATAATCTTTCATACAATTTCCACAACATAGATTTGGGCATATCTATCACATGTTCACGACTATTCTCATTACCACCGCCATCTCGAGCAGAGTCCGGCCATGACCAGACCAGCTAGGTCACCTCATTGGAGGCATTACTCTTAATCAATAATTCATTTCCCTTATCCGAAATTCAATATCAGCACATTACCACCAAGTGTGTGTCATGGTGTCCAATCACGACCCGATCGGCTAGGTCACCCCATTGGAGGCATTACTCCATTCTCATTAGTCAACACTTCAAGTCTTTATCTCACATATATCATAACAATTCCTTGGGCACGCATGGCCAACATCACCACATTGTTTCCCCTTTTCAATATTCATCTTACAAGTTGTGGTCTCGTGTTTTTGAACGTATATATTCGGTAGTGCCCTTATTAGTAGAGGTGATGGCTGGATAGTTACGTGATGAGTGTGATATGACTGTGAGATGTATTCATATGATTTAGAAGCGACGAGAAAGGTCTGCTGGAGGATAGAAGAACAATTAGGTGTTTGATTTCCATCTTGATTCGAGGTATAGCCCCGAGTTTTGGGTGTGTGAAGAACCTTTTCATGTTTCTTAGTTGGGAGTGAAGTAAATTTCATGTTGCGGTATGAGTTCAGACTCAGGAAGATCAAGTAACTACATAATGTTTATGACGGTGGAAGGTATACAAAAATGTCAGTTTGAGGTAAAACATGTAGGTTATCTCATCCGGAGTGTTCTGAAGTTGTGTGATCCTTATGTTGTCTGTTAGAAGATCTCATTTACAAGTGAAATATATGTGTTGAAATTTAGCTTGGGTCACTTAAGAGAGTGGGTTTAACTGTTGCGAGAGTGGATGCAGGATTTGCAGAAGATTTAAAGTACTAGATGGTCTGTGTTTCACGACATGATGAAGGATTGAGTTTAATATCACTATGGTATTATGGCAGCAATAGAGTATATGCATTATGAGTTACTATTTGTGTTTTAGCCTATGAATTCGAGCCAAGTGAGGGAGTCTGCTATTGAGTTGTTGATTGCACAGTTATGTGCTATGTTGGTTCCAGTTTAAGGCGTACTGGTGAATCAGTTATGGCCTACGGAGATTGAAACCGAGGATGGCTCGAGTAAAAATTCTTAGCAAAGGTTATAGTATGCTTCATAGGTGTGTGAGAATTCACAAAATGTCTTGAGTTTTTGTTGGTAAGGAATGCTCGGTGGATAGAGTAGGAAGTTGCTTGGTTGTATTGGGATGACGTTACATTCTGCAGTGTTGGAGTGCTAATGAGGCACGAGTTGTTCAGTTCATTTGATCAAGCTAATTGAAGCTTGAGTAGAATGGATGACTCTAGAGAATGGTTCAAATGCGTTCAAGATTTTACATGTAATAATTGGAGATTTTCAGGTGTATAATTTAGCTAGAAACTGAGGTTTGCATTGGAGGGTGTCAAGACTTGTGTCATTTCCATATCAATTATGGGATTCTTATATCGGTATTAGGAAGGTAATGGTTCCAGATTCACAAGAAGTCTCTTTGGGGTAAGTATTTTGAACGAGGTGCTTTTGGAAACATTTAAGAGAGTACTCAGCGGCTTGTAAGCCTTAGACAGTGTGGTTTTATGCTTGGGTCTTGTATGGTAAGTCTGGGTCGAGGAATTGTGGTGCTACAGCAAGAGGGAGTATCAAGTCGAAGGTAAATCAGAAGGAAACTCGGATAGATGGGGTAGCTTGGTAGTAGGCCAAATCGATATAGTAAGGATATGATTAGTTCTTTGGGTGCTTACGAGGTAATGAGTTTCTACAAGTGTTTCTCGGCAATGCTCTTAGGTGATAGTGGTATGCAAAGTTTAGTTGAGTTAGAAGGATTAAGACCCGACGGTTTAGTTTTGTGCAAAACGAATCAGGAGAGTTCTTGACGGTTCCTACCACGGTTAGAAAGCTATATTTTCTGCTGGCATAAAGAGCATGGGATGTGTAATGATTTTATTCTAGGCGGGATTAATGGCAAATTCTTGACTAGTTGAGTATGTAGATATTTGTGGCTCGGAAGGGAGATGAAGTTCTCATGTTATCCTATGATGGTATGATATATGCGGTATGTGCTAATACCCAATTTTTCCCTATGGATTTTTTACATGCAAATAATTTCAAAATAGCATATATAAGTATGCCCAAGTATTTTAGTATTTTTTTCTAATTTTTAAAGGATTTTTAAATCAATTTATTGCCCATTTTAGCGGTACAAAAACCAATAATTATTCCCAAAATTATCATTTTGGTGAATAAGTTATATTATTCTCATATTTATACAAAAATATGACTAGGGTAATTTTATATATTTTTACAAAATTATTTAGTATTTTAAAAGCTAAATTGCATGTAATTGTGATGTTAGCCTATTCTAAGAATTAACAGTATTTTATAATTATAAAATTTATTCCAGTATTTTTAATTTAATGATTATATATTATTAATTAATATAGCGCTTTCAATTTGTTTCAGAAAATTATTTTACTATTTTTTATTAATGTAAAGGGTGAAAAGTGGCTATTTAACTGATAGCCTCATTTGCATTTCAATGATAGCCAAATTGATCCCCTAATTGACCCAATTTCAAACCCTTAACGGACCGACCCAATTTCAATCTAACCCGGCCCTGACCCAACCAATTTAACCCTCTCGGCTCTTTCTTTTAATCCAAGCCGTTGATCATTTTGATCAACGGCCACGATCATTCCTTTCCTTTTTAATTCCCAAAGACTACCCTAATCCCCCTCATTCTCTTCTATCAGCCGCCTCTGAAATCCCTCTCCTCTCAAACTCTCTCAAACTCTCTCGAAACCCTAGCCTCTCTCACCATCTCCTACCTCAAGCTCACCGGAAATCATGGCTCCTCCGGCCATGGTAACCTTGTACTCACTCCCTATTACTCCTGTGTGCTCGATATTTGAAGAATCGAGGCCAAACCTTGAAGGTCTTCATCCAGACCTATGCCAGCTCGAGATTTCACGGCCATCGTCGGCCTTACTCTGGCGTATCCTAGTCCTATGAACCTATCTCTAGCCTTTTCAACCAAGATCGGACCTTTTCAAAGCCTTTCTCGTTTTAGGGTTCTTCTGAAACCCTAGCTATTCGAGGTTTTCTCTAAATTCTTTTTCTTAGATCTGTTATATATTTGTTCCCTACTTGAGTTTTTAAATAATTTCCCCAATTTTTCTTTCAAAATTATCTTTTAAAATCACTTCTCTTTGATTTAGGGTTTTCTAAAGGGTTCAAAATATTTCTCTGACTTTTCTTTTTCTTCTCTTTGTGTGTATTTATCTATACTATGTTCTTATGTTTTCTTTTCTACCACGCATGTTCTTCTACTGAGTTCTTATGTTTTCCTTTATCATGCATGTTCTTCTACTGTGCTCCGTTCTTTCCTCTACTTTGCTTCTATACCATGCTCTCACATGTTTATCTCACTGTGTTGTCCTATATGTTTTTCTGCTATACTGTTATGGTGTTCTTGTGTTCTTCTACTATATTTCTCTACCATGTTCTTAAGTTTTTACTGTTTCACTTCTAGTTTACCTTGTTTTAAGACCCGTTTAAGCATGTTTTCCTCTACTGTTTCTTCTACTCCCATTATGTTCGAACTTTCTATTGTATTTGCTTGTCTTCTCATGAGAATTCTGAAAAGAAATCTCTGAGCTTGTTGCCTCCTCATCCCTGTGCTTGACTCGAGTTGGAAACCCTAGAATTTGGGGGTTCTACCGAGGTTTGGTCATGCGTTTGAACTAGGGTTATATTTTGGAACCCTTGACTCTTTCAGACTCATTCTGAGTCTATGAACTAAGTTTGAACTTCTTTGTTTACGACTCTAAACTTTTAAATTCTTCTACGCTAGACCCTTCTACTGATTAGCATGATAGTTCTTCGTGCTTAAGCGTGGTTGTATGCTTTTATATGTGTGATGAATTCTTTCTTCCGAAAAGGTTTTCCAACTTCTGATTGATTCAAAAACCTTTTTTAGGTTTGATTGGTTGTTACTGATTTTCCTTAAGTAAAAACTTTCTTCACCTTTTCTGACTGGATTTATTCATACCAAAATTCAGACCTTGTAATTTAATGGTTGTTATTTGATTTCCTTTCCTTATTTGCACAAACTATGTGCTGTCAAGACCATGTCCTTAAATAGACCTTTATGTATTTACCCTATTATACTACCTTATGCAAAGTGTTTGATTAATCTCTTTCCTTAATTATTTTTACCCGTTTGAAATCAGAATCCCTTAATTAAAGGGAAACCTTGTGAAATTGATTTTTCAAACTATTTTTCTTACCAATTTTTGCTTGCTTTCTACACTATAAATACTGACCTTCTTTAACACATTACACACAGTTAACAATCTCAGAACTTTCAATTCAACACTTTACACACATTACACACTTGAGACACTTACAATCTCATAGTTCTCTTCTAAAATCATAGTGTTCTAACTACTTGCTTGCACTCTGGCTTTACAAGACTACTGCTTCCTTTTCTTGTTTCCTTGAAACTGGTATGTTCTAGTTTTTGTTTTAGCCTTATCCCAACGTGTTTATTTAAAGCCTTTACACCCATGTTTGCTTTGCTGTTTGCATTCAATGTTATTTAGCATGAATATTTCTTTGCATTTGTTTCTACTATGAATCCTTACACCCATGTTCCCCTCTATGTGCTTTGAGTTAAAGTTCAGAGCATGGCAACATGCATGTTGTTGCTCATGTTTGGACTTGATCCCTTATGGGGATCCTGACTCCCAAACAATGTGGCCTAACAGGCTGGTGGTGTGTGCCAGCACTTTCAATTACTAGGTATGACCACTAGCCTGTCCTTGCTTTTTTCCCAGAATCCCCTCTCTGCACTTACTCTCTCTCTTAGCTTCTAAGTTCTGCCCCCCTCCTGTGAGCCATGACTTGGGACCTTGAGTTCCCTCTGAACTTGGACACTTGAGGGCTGGCACTTCCGCACTACACTATGATTCAATTCTACAATATGTTTGGGTGTGAGCACTGCCTGGAGTCCATTTGAGACTCTTAGGGAACTCTGACACATCCCAAATAAGAGAAAGGCTTTGGAATCTGATCTTTTGGATATTAGTTTACTTCATACTTCAGAAGGAAGTCTGAATTAGGCTCTCCTTGGTTGTAAATTTTTAGTTCTCTGATGTAATTTTCTTTTTCTTATTCATTCTGGGTTATAATAATAACTTGTAATAACTATTAGGGTTATTAGTGAAAAGGGGAGGGTCAATCCTGCATGTAAAGGGGTAGATATCATGTTCATAGGGAATATGTACACTTCTACACTCATGTGTCATGTTTTCAGCTTGCACTTTTGCATCTCATATAGAGAACATGCCCTATAGATTTCTGCACTTTTGCATTTCTATAGAGACCATGTCTATAGGTTTCTGCACTTTTGCATCTCATATAGAGACCATGTCTATAGGTTTCTGCACTTTTGCATTTCTATAGAGACCATGTCTATAGGTTTCTGCACTTTTGCATCTCATATAGAGACCATGTCTATAGGTTTCTATACTTCTGCATTTCTATAGAGACCATGTCTATAGGTTTCTGCACTTTTGCATTTCTATAGAGACCATGTCTATAGGTTTCTGCACTTTTGCATCTCATATAGAGACCATGTCTATAGGTTTCATAATTTTGCATCTGCATCTGTCACGAGGCAAACCTGTTTATAGGTTTAAATAATTAAGAGCATTTAGATACCATGCCTATAGGACTTCTGCACTCTTGTTTCGATTGTAAAGAATTTTTTTAAAATCAGTAACGCCTAGAAAGCATGCCTATAGGAACTATCAACTAAATCTGAATCGTCCATTCACTTATAAGTCTAAAATCAGTAGTAACAATAACGACTGCAGAATTTATGTTCTTGAAATTGACAAATTCTTTCCCTTAAAATCAGTATACTTCTTTTCAGAAACTAATAGATATCATGCCTATAGGTTTTCGTTTAACACTTAGTCAAGCCATAAGGTAACTTGTAAATTGAATCAGATTCTATTAACTACAACCAGCAGGCAGGCCTGATTCGGGCTTCATATCAGAAATATGTAATAGATCAGTGTGCCACAGCTATTAAGTTTAATCAGTACGTGTAAGGCATGCTAAAAACTATATGCTTCTCTTTGCTTTAAGGAGGTTTATTTGAGCCTTTCTATCTGTTATGTGCTTCTCCCCTATATTTGTTACATATGTGTTTTGATTGTCGCCCTTAGAATTGATTGTTGCCCTTAGAATTTTGTCCTTTGAAACTATAAAACCTCACACCCCTTCCCTTTAGGATTAGTAGTCCCAAATACCTCCGGGACTGATAGGATGGGGGCGGGTAATAGCATGCAATAAGTAAAACAAAACCATTCCGCGTTTAATACCTTAATTGGGTGGGAAAGGCTAGATATGGATATGATGACCATGCGATAACACCACGTACATAAACGGTTACCGAGTGTTGTGTTGGGTGGTCCATATTATTTATAAACCTAGGACCCCTTCCCTTTACTTGTTTATTTTATTCAGAATTTCAAAACTGCTTTTTCTCAAATTTCAGCTTCTTTAACTGCTTTTAACTTCAATTACTTGTAGCAATTATGTGAACATTTTCCCTTTTTTACTCGTTTATTCTGAATTTTAAAATTGCTTTCTTCTCAAATTTCAGCTTCTTTAACTTCGTTTTAACTTCAAATCACTTGCAACAATTATGTGAAAACCCTCCTCATAATTGTAACTCTTACTTGTCCACTTGTTATTTGCATTTAAAGTCATAATTATAGTATGGCCGGGAACCACACTAGTGGATCTTGAGAGGTGCCTAACACCTTCCCCTTGGGATAATTTCAAGCCCTTACCCAATCTCTGGTTTTCTAAATCAAAGTTCCTCTTAGTGTCCTAATGCACTTAATCATTAGGTGGCTAATCCTTAAACCCAATTCCCAAAAGGAAACGAGTTGTCCTCCCAAATGTCATAAACCTTATTTCGCGAGAAAAAGAGGGCATCGACAGCGTGGCGACTCTGCTGCGGAATTCTTTAAGGCTTTTACCATTTCATGCTATTTGTGACTTTATGCTTCTTCATATATCTTTATTTGTTTAAATGCCTTTAAGTAATTTTTTCTCTTCTACCTCGAAACTGACTTGGCTCTTTGTTTCTTTTCATTATTTCTCTCAATGCTTTCCGTTATCGCTTTCCTTCAATATTGTTGTAACTTAGGAGAAACTGTTGTAATTATTACTTTATGAATGTGCAAATACGTGACAACTTGTTTTAATTATTGTAGCTGCATATTCAACATCATATTCCACTCGTTCCAAACAAAAATACCATAGCAAAACTTATAATGAGTGGTTGCACCCTTCCGATTTTATCACCCCCTAAATCCGGCAAAAGCATATTTGCGGTAAAACCAGTCGATCAACAGTGTAGTCGACGGTTCTGTGCCTTTCCCCACTGAGTTGTCTGCTCAAGGGTACCAGTCTAAAACCCCATAGAAACCCTTTCTCTTTAAATTATGCATGTATCATGGTAAAACCTAGCTGGGTCAGTTATGTTGTCCGCATAATGACTCTTTAAGATAGCCTTGTCCAAAGTCCATCGGGTTTTCCCAAAACCCAAATAGATGCTACCACGTTTTGTGCATTTATTTGGAGAACTAAATGCATGTTATGCCAATTATTGGTATTTAATAGTCGAGTCCGGTGGGGGTAAAGGGCCTAACATTTTGTCTTGCAGAAATATAAGGCACGAAGTCCCCAGATTCGGCATGGTAACCAACATCCACCCAAAATTTCTAAACTGGTGGGAAGATCTTCATTCCAGCGATCAGACTCTTGTCTGAAAACACCTAGGAAATCTACCTTCTCTCCTGGAAATTCAACCCAACAACAAAATCATAGAAGCTGTCATTCTATTTTGGGATTGTGATAGGTCTATATTCCGCTTCGGAGCCATTGAGATGACACCCTTGCTTGAGGAAATAAGAGGATTGGCTGGAATACCGTGGGAAACTCCGGGTTTGTTAATGCCGGAAAACCGTAAGGGTAGAGGTTTTCTCAAAATGATGGGTCTAAAGAAGAATCCAGACCTGACATGTTTGAAGGAGTCGTGCATTCCTTTGACTATTTTTTTCCAACGGTACGGTCACAACAAATCTTACTCTACTTATCCTGATGAGTTCGCCCTTACAACATTGGGGCATATCCATTGAAGGGTCTTTGTCTTCATGTTCTGTTTCTTAGGGATGATAGTGTTTCCAATGGAGAAAGCAAGAATCCATATCAGGCTAGCTATGGTTACCAAAACTCTAATGGAAGGAATTGACAGACAACCATTCAGTCTTGTGCCAATGATCATTGTGGAAATATAACGAGCCCTAGAAAGGTGTAAACAGGGAGCCAAACATTTCGAGGGTTGTAATCTGCTACTTCAACTTTGGCTCATGGAACATCTCCAAAAGGGTGAATACCGACAGGAAATCCATCGTAGGGACTGGGACGATCATATCGCCTTTCATTATCCAATGCGAATGAATTACATGTCTAACATGTTCGCCCAACTGGAGAATGCTAGAGAATGGATCGAACTCTTTGATAATCTGACTGAGGACCGAGTGCAATGGATGTTCGAGTGGTTCCCTACTGAAGAATTCATTGTTCGATCCAGGGATGCGCCATTTTTGATATTGATCGGTTTGAGGGGAACCTACCCTTATGCCCCCCTCCGAGTTATGAGACAGGCTGGAAGGAAGTAGGTTATACCAAGGGTCGACAAAATGAGTCACTTCCGGGCTGATTTCCAGAATGAAGATAGACCATACAGATGCCAGGCTCAGCATATGTGGCACTGCAAAATTGTCTTCGGAAAGGACACTATCGAACTAGACCGATACTATGCTGGTTGTACGCCACACTATTCGGGCTGGCTGGAAGACAATCACAGCGGCTTGGGTAAATCCGAATTTGTTCATGGTCACAGGATCATCGATGAAAAGGCTGAAGCATAGGTCAAGTACAACCAACTGCACAAAAAGATTCGGGAATGTGAAAGTGAGCATAGTGAAATTCAAGAAGCCCATCAAAAACTAATTGAAGAATGGAAGGATATGGCTGTTAGCGTCAACAAACGACTGGTCTATTTAAAGCGAGGTATAGTGGAACTGGAAAGGAAGTTTCTGAAGAGGGTCGAAGATTGCCGAACTGCTGAAGGAAATGAAGGTGGACATCTGGCCAGAGCTTACTTGCTACAAGGACTGCACGAGTTGGGAGAGCTGTTCGAGGGAGCCAACACTGCGGAGTCTAGGGAAGGTCTCTCTGGGACCAAATAGATAGGAATTTCCATTTTTTCTCCTTATAAGATGTAATAAGGCCAATGGCCATTAGTGTCCTTTTCTCTCTTATTATTTAGTATTGTTTTGGGATTTGTCTACCCTTTTATCAATATAATGAGGCATTTAGCATTCTAAGTTCTCCAAATTAACTTGTCGCTAGACCAAATTAACTTGTCGCTAGACCTACCTAAGGCACAACGAGGTCCCCAAAATTAGGACGCTCTTTATATTTCCTGCACTATGTGTTTAAATATTGCAACATTTTTTCTTCTTTATGATCCTTACTGACTTATCACCTTTTTGTTTTTACTTTTTTGTTTATTCCCCTCCCTAAAGGTTAGTTCGTGAACTCTGGCAACGTCAGTATATTTTACAAGATCTAGGGGCCCTTCACCTACTCCTCCTCCCAGTCCTGTCAGACACAAAAGCAAAAGAAGAATGGAAGATTCGAACAACTCAGCTGAACGGGTAGAGGTCACTCGTGGTGCTCTAGTCTCCAAGGAAAATACCTCTCAACTAGAACAAAAATTATTGAAGTTCCAAGAAGAACTTGATCAAGTCCGGAATTTGGCGAGTCTTTCATTTTCCCTCACCACTCCAGAAGTTACTTTCCCAAAAACTCATAATCCCATACCTCCACAAAATATCCCAAAGCAACAAAACCATCCCACTCCTTACCACCACTGCAATACTTGCCACGATCCCAACAATACTCCACTACTCATCCCAGAACCTTTGAACTCCACAAATGACCACTGGCACACCCAACACAACACCCCCATCTACGTGGAGGATGTGCCATACTCTGCCCAGCCCATCTCAAGCACACCTAAGTCCAATGATAAGGACTCGCTAATCAGAAATTTGGCCGAAGAGCTTAAAAGGTTGACCACCAGAATTCAAGGCATTGAAGGATGTAAGGGAATTGAGGGGCTAAACTATGAAGATCTATGCATACAACCCGATGTCGAACTGCTCGAGGGGTACAAACCTCCCAAGTTCGAAATGTTTGATGGTACAGGGTATCCCAGGGTTCACTTGAGAATATACTGCGACAAGCTGGTCGAAGTAGGAAGAGACGAGAAAATCCGCATGAAGCTTTTTATGAGGAGCCTGAAAGGAGATTCTATGTCTTGGTACACTAGCCAAGAACCAAAGAAGTGGTCGAATTGGGTAAGTATGGCATCCGACTTCATGGATAGATTCAGTTTTAATACGGAAAATGCATCGGATGTGTTTTACATTCAGAATTTAAAGAAGAAACCCACAGAAAAATTCCGTGAGTATGCCACTCGTTAGAGATCAGAGGCTGCTAAGGTCTGACCTGCTTTAGAGGAAGAACAAATGAACAAGTTTTTCGTCTAGGCTTAGGACCCGCAACACTATGAAAGACTGACATTGATCGAGAATCATAAATTTTCTGACATCATCAAGCAAGGAGAGAGGATCGAGAAAGGTATCAAGAGTGGTATGGTTACGAACTTTGAAGCCTTGCAAGCTACCAATAAGGCTCTACAGTTTGGTGGTGCATCCAAGAAAAGGGACGTAGGCGTCGTAATATTTGCACAGAGAACCAAATCACCTGTCAAATACCAAGCTTATCCAATGCCTCCACTTGCATATCAACCTGCTCCAAACTACCAAACACTCACACCTTCCTACCAAACTCCACCGCCTACTTATCAATCACCTCCACCTCCTATATGCCATCCCAGATATTCCCAGCCTACACACATCTACCAAGCTTACAACACTCAACAATCCCGCTATCAATCACCTCCCCCTCGTCAAAACTTCCCTAGACCCCAACCAAATTTTGACCGCAGACCTCCCAAACAGTATACTGCCATTGCCGAACCAATTGACAAGTTGTACGAAAGACTCAAATCTGCTAGTTATGTCACCCCCATCCCTGCTATAACCCCTGAAAACCCTTCCCAATGGTTCAACCCAAATAAAACATGTGTATACCATTCTGGCATGAAGGGGCATACCATTGATGAATGCCGCTCCCTGAAGGATAAGATCCAGGCTTTGATAGATATCAAGATCATCATGGAAAAGGAGCCTGCTCCGAATGTCCACAATAACCCTCTACCATACCACAAGGGTGGAGGTGTTCACATGATTGAAATAGAGGATGATTGGGATCCCAAAGGGTCAATCGGTTTGATCACGGAAGGCGACAATCCAAAGAAACCAACAGTCACCCTTAATACGATTGTAGTCTAGATTCAGCCTTCTGGAGATGATGATGTGAACATGTCCATACCACTTGAGTTTGAAACACCATCCTCTACGAAGACGCCAACAGCAATTGAGGTCGAGTTTGGGTCCCCAAAGGCGCCTGTACCATTTGAAGTTACTGTATTACCTTCCAAAGTAAGGGTGCCCATCCCAATAGCAATGACAGCCATAACACCATTCCACACAAAAGACATACCATGGGACTACACAACCGAGGCAAGAAGGAAAGGGAAAGCTAAGTTCGGGGAAACAGTTGCAGCATAGGGTATGACAAGAACTGGCAGGGTTTATACCCCAGAACACTTGGCTGAGTCGAGTAAGTAGACCTCTGGTCGACAAGTCATCACTGAAATTGGGCCCGATGATCTCTGGAGAAAGATACAAGTGAAGGAATACTCAGTCATTGATCAGCTAAATAAAATACCGGCGCAGATTTCTATCCTTGTTTTTCTATAGAGTTCCGATGCATACAAGAATGCCTTGTTAAGAGTGCTGAGTGAGGCGTATGTACCAAGCAACATCACTGGAGGAGAAAGGGAAAACATGGTAGGCCAGGTATTGGAAAGTCACAAGATCACTTTTCACGAAGATGAGCTGCCACCGGAGGGATTGAGTCACAACAAGGCATTGCACATCACCGTGCAGTGCGAAGATTATTTTATAACCAGAATCTTGGTCGATAAGGGGTCCAGTCTCATCATCTGTCCATTGGTAACACTCAGGACATTGGGAAAGGGGTTGCATGAAGTCAAGGACGGGGCCATCAACATTAAAACTTTCGACGGTTCTCAAAGGTCTACCATTGAGGAGATTAGCTTATGTTTACAAATGGGGCCTACTTGGTTTGATGTTTACTTTCAAGTGATAGACCTGCCGACATCTTACAATCTATTATTGGGACGACCATGGATTCATGCCGCTGGGGCCGTGGCATCAACACTACATCAGGCAGTGAAGTTTGAGTGGAATCACCAAGAGGTGATCATTCACGGCGACGGTGGCAATCCCATATACAGTCGCCAGACCATCCCAGCAATTGAAGGAAGAAGAAAGATAGGTGGAGAAACTTACCACCACGTCGAACGAGTCAACTCCATCAATAAAGATATGTGGTGGGATAATAAAATTGAAAGCATATTGAACTGGAGCAGGTATGAACCTGGCAAAGGACTTGGCAAGAATCTCCAAGGAATCGCTAAGCCCATCAAGCTCAAGAAACATGGCACCACCTTCGGATTGGGATATGAGTATACCTGGAAAGAATTCAATGAATGGTTGCCACCCTGGCGCGGTCCTTACTATCCATTGGAATAGCCCATACCCCGTTTGGAGCAGACCTTCCAACCGGCCGAGGTTATCTATGGGACAAAAAAAGAAGAAGCCCTAGCAGCAATGAGGAATTTTTTCCTAGAAGACAATGATGTGGATTGTTGTGTCGTTCTCAAGGAGGAGGGGGAGGAAGGCCTTTCCATACAGGCGGTAAGCAGAGGATCATACCTCAATAATTGGACCGCCCGAACCACCAGAGCCCGGCGTACCTCGGGGTAGCAAGGCTGAACAAGCACCATGCACTATTTTACTAGTTTACTTTCCGTTTGCATTTTATTTTTTAGAAGAAAGAGCTCCAATGTTCAAAACATTTATGGAATTTATCAAAGCATTTCAATTTTCTTACAAATCTTACTCTTATTATTTTCTCTCATTACTTGACCTATACAGCATTACTATTACTTATCTTGATGAACCAATGACTGTGACATGCAACGAGACAACACAACAAACGGACATAGATTCAGAGGAAGATGATATATCGGAAGAGATTGTTAAGGAAGTTGAGAATTTTGAAAATAGGCCTAAGTCCAACCTAGACGAGACTAAGATTGTTAACCTAGGAGATGCAGAAAACACCAAAGAAACAAAAATCAGTGTTCATTTGTCACCATCAAAGAAGGAAGAGTATACAAAATTTCTAAAAGAGTATGAGGACATATTTGCCTGGTTGTACGATGACATGATTGGTCTAAGTACATCTATTGTGGCTCACAAATTGCCAACCGATCCAACATGCCCGCCAGTAAAATATGTGACCACGTGATTTTTGCCCTAAGCAATAATTCCCAAAAAATTCAAACAAAATAATTTTTTCTTTATTTTTAAAATTTTTGTGAATTTTGGTGTCATTTTCTGATAATTGTTTGCATTTTATTTGTGCATTTTAATTCATATGAAAAAATAAAAAAATACGCACTTGCATTTAGGATCTAATTTCATATTTTAGGATTAATTGATAGTTTTTTGTTTTTAGAACAAAATATAAAGAAAATAACAAAATAGTCCACTTTGCATTTAAATAACAAAATAGTTCACTTTTTGCATTTTAATTGTTTTAATTGTGAATTCGTCACAAATTAGTTTTAAGCAATTTTAGGAGTTAATTACTTTGAAATGTATTAGGTCTTTAATTTTGCATTTATAAAAAATCAGAAAAATAAATAAATACAAAATACTTGATGAAATACAAAAGATAGATAACAAAATAAAAAGGAAAACAAATAAAAGAAAGAAATCAAGAAAAAGGAGAAATAGTTGGTCTTTGGGAAACATCAGGATTTGGGCCATTGATTCAGCCCAAATTTCCCAATCA
>MU707351.1:75611-107820 GCA_026770625.1 Nicotiana glauca
GAACATGATAGAACCTTCTAGGACATTCCAAAATAGGACTTAAGTATCATTTCAGGAAGTTTAAGGCATTACTTGGAGCCAGCATCGTGCCAGTGCCAAAGAAGGACAGGAAGGTTAGAGTCTGCATCGACTACCGGGATCTCAACCAGGCCAGTCCAAAAGCGACTTCCCCTTGCCGAACATACACATCCTGATTGACAATTGCGCCAAGCACGAGTTGCAATTATTCGTAGATTGTTACGCTGGGTATTATCAAATCTGGATGGATGAAGAAGATGCTGAGAAAAGAGCTTTCATTATGCCATGGTGAATATACTGCTACAAGATGATGTCATTCGGGTTAAAGAATACATGGGCCACCTACATGAGGGCCATGACTACCATTTTTCATGACATGATACACAAGGAGATCGAAGTATATGTGGATGATGTCATCATCAAATCCAAGAAAGCCATTGATCACATGGAAGATCTGAGGAAGTTTTTCAACAGACTGAGAAGATATAACCTGAAACTGAATCCCGTAAAATGTGCATTCGGGGTCCCGGCTGGGAAATTGCAAGGGTTCATTGTGAGTCATCGGGGAATAGAACTGGATCCATCGAAGATCAAAGCCATTCAAGAATTGCCACCGCCAAGGAACAAGAAAGACGTGATGAGCTTCTTGGGGAGACTTAACTATATCAGCCGGTTCATAACACAATCTACAGTTATTTGTGAGTCAATCTTCAAGATGTTGAAGAAGGATGCCGCCACCGAATGGACTGATGACTGCCAGAAAGCTTTCAACAGAATCAAGGAATACTTGCCAACGCCACCAGTTTTGGTCCCGCCTGAGTCGGGTAGACCTCTGCTACTCTACATCGCAGTGTTGGATGGTGCCTTCGGTTGCGTCCTGGGACAACATGATGAGACAGGAAAGAAAGAACAGGCCATTTACTACTTCAGCAAGAAGTTCACTCCATACGAGGCCCGATATTCTCTATTAGAACGCGCCTGCTGTGTTTTAACTTGGGTGGCCCAGAAGCTGAGGAACTACTTCTGTGCTTATACTACATATCTCATATCAAGGATGGATCCTTTGAAGTACATCTTTCAGAACCCCATGACCATTGGCAAGCTCACCAAGTGGCAAATCTTACTGAGTGAATTCGACATTGTCTACGTGACCCAAAAAGCAGTCAAAGGACAGGCACTAGTGGATCACCTTGTTGAAAACCCTGTGGATGGAGAATATTGTCACGCCCCAAATCCGAGGGACATGACCGGCGCCCGACCGGGAAGCCCCAGCCAAGCGAAATTGGGTGCCTTTCGTACCCCACGCGTTACCCCATATTTTCCTAACTCATTATTTGCAAGAACTAGCCATATAATTAACTTAAAACACCTTTTGCAAAATATACATACATAGTAGTTAGTGAAGTTATTAATTCGTTGCCCAACAAAAGAAACGGGGATATACATAAGCTTTTACCCACATCCACTGTCTACGGAGCCTCTAAAAGTACAACAGGATAATACAGTATTTGCCGGTAACAAGGCTCCGGCTATACCTTATACAACAGCAAAATAAAACTACGGAAACAAGCGGCCTAAGCCACGTAGGGCCCCGAGGGGAATGGGGCTCACCAAAAAGCTGATGGAAGGCGGAGGGAGAGCTACGAACGGTGGGCTGGAGTACCTGCTACAGATCCACCTACAATCATAACACAAATGTAGCGTCCCCGAAAAAAGGGACGTCAGTACATTTGAATTGTACTGGTATGTATGAACAAACTTTGCTCCAAGTAAACTCGAACCATAAACAAGTAAGCAGTAGTAATAGATTGACAATCAAATCCACAAGAAGAGAACAATTAAGCCAAACAGGTATACAACCTCTCCTCCATAAACAAGTATGTAATTGTAATAGAAATAACAATCAAATCCACAACGAGAGAACAATCAAACCAAACAAATTTACAATCTCTCCTGTTTCCCCTTCCACATTTCCACATCAATAGTTTCACAATTGGTTCAAAATTTCATTTCAATGGCGATTTCGATCGCTTTCCAACCTTATTACCTCGGCCACCCTTATTACCTCGGCCACCCTTATCACCACAACCCACACCTTATTACTTCGTGTTGCGGCGTGCAACCCGATCCCACTGAGTAATCATAATTCACAAGCAACACCACAACCAACAAGTCACAAGAATAACAACAACAATTCTCAAGAAATAACAACAATAATTCTCAAGGAGTGACAACAATAATTTACATGAACTCCCAAGGCTATTAATCCCATTTCCTTCCATCATTTGTGTCACAATTCTTACCACATAGCACATTCACAATCACAAACCTGGTTTATTTTCAATTACTTGCATCAATATAGTGAAGGCAAAACCACAATCACTCAACCATACCAACCACAAGAATTTCACACCAATTCACGTAGAAATCACATACCAAGCACTCGAATACCCAAACAAGGTGATTTTACCAAGTTCAAAGTTAGCCATACATACCTGGAGCCGAATTCCTTTTTAATTCTTACTTCAAATTCACCGAAATCTAGCAACGTCAATATAGTGCACAAATTAATACACATAGCTTAGAATTCAAGGTTCACAATCACTACCCGAATATATTTAGGCCATTAACCCTTTCTTTGCACAAGTCTTTGCTCCCACCCCATTACTCTCACTAGGTTTTAGGTTATAGAAAGACATGCATGAATGAGTTCGACCCTTATTTTCACAAATCTACGCATGAGACTCCCCCCCCCCCAATTTAAAATAGAATTTCAATGGGAAAAGTTAGGGATTTTACCTGTAGGGAAAGGGGTATGAAGATAAGCTTGAATTTCCCCAGGCCGAATAGCTTTGAAGAACAAGATTTTGGAGAAGATGAGTTTCTCTCTCAAGACCCTCTCTTCCACTCTCTTAATTTGATTAGAATATCGTTAAAATGAGGGGGTTGGTGTTTTATTAAAAAGGGGGTCGGGTTTTAAAATTGGGAAAAATAGAAGCCCGGCAAGATCTGCGGTCGCATTCTGCGATCGCAGAACTGAAATGCGGTCCGCAGAGTGGACGACAGAAATGCCCTCAAAACTCTGAAGGTTTGTTCCAGTATGCGGCAGGAATGCGGTCCGCATATTGATTATGCGATCGCATAACGGACCGTATTTTTAACATCAATTTTGACCAATCTACTGATTCACTATGCAGCAGAAATACGGTCCGCATATTGATTATGCGGTTGCATAATAGACCGCATTTTCAACATCAATTTTGACCAATCTACTATTTCACTATGCGGCAGGAATGCGGTCTGCATATCTGATCTGCGACCGCATTCTGGACCGCATAAATGACAATCTCTGGAAACTTGATTCTTTTGATTTTTAAAATCTTAGTTTACTACCAAGGGTCCTAACCGCTTCCTAACACATATTCGGAGCCGACACCACAAGTTACTAGGTTTTGAGTTCAAAAATTTTATGGGGTCTCACAAATATGAACCCCTGAAAACATATTTTCCTGACGAAGAGGTATCATTCATAGGAGAAGACATTGCAGAATCCTATGATGGTTGGAGAATGCTTTTCGACGGAGCTGCAAATTTCAAAGGAATTGGCATAGTAGCAGTCCTAGTATCAAAACCGGCCAGCATTATCAGGTATCCACCAAGCTCAGGTTCCCTGCGCTAACAACATGTCCAACTACGAAGCCAGCATCTTAGGGCTCAAGATGGCCATTGACATGAACATCCAAGAGTTGCTAGTAATTGGAGATTCAGACTTGCTTATACATCAGGTCCGAGAAGATTGGGCGACCAAGAATTCCAAGATACTCCCTTATCTGCACCATGTACAGGAGTTGAGAAAGAGGTTAACAAAGACAGAGTTCCAACATGTTCCCAGAGTCCAGAATGAGTTCGCCGATGCGTTGGCTACCCTAGCCTCTATGATGCAACATCCAGATAAGAACTTCATTGATCCTATTCCCGTGAAGATCTATGATCAGCCAGCTTACTGTGCTTATGTCGAAGAAGAAGCAGATGGAAAACCTTGGTTTCATGATATCAAGGAATATTTGGCAAAAGGAGAATATCCCGAGCTCGCAAATGCTAGTCAGAAGCGCACACTTCGGAGATTATCTAACAACTTCTTTCACAGCGAAGGAATCTTGTATAGGAGGACTCCAAATTTGGTATTACTAAGGTGTGTCGACGCAAAAGAAGCATCTAGGATACTAGATGAAATCTATGCCGAGACCTGTGGGCCACATATAAATAGTTTTGTCTTATCCAAGAAGATACTCCGGGTAGGTTATTTTTGGATGACTATGGAGACGGACTGCATCCAGCATGTCCGAAAATGTCACCGCTATCAGATACATGCCGACATGATAAAGGTTCCTCCAAATGAGCTTAATGCAACAAGCTCGCCTTGGTTGTTCGCCGCATGGTGAATGGATGTTATTGGACCAATCAAACAAGCCGCATCAAACGGGCACAGTTTTATCCTAATAGCAATTGACTATTCACCAAATGGGTTAAAGCAGCATCTTATAGGGCGGTGACTAAGAAAGTCGTGTCAAACTTCATCCGTGACCATATCGTTTGTCGATTCGGGATTCCAGAATCAATCATTACTGACAATGGATCCAACCTCAACAGCAACTTAATGAAGGCTGTGTGTGAAACCTTCAAAATCAAACACAAAAATTCCACAGCTTACAGCCTCAGATGAATGGAACCGTGGAAGCCGATAATAAAAATATCAAGAAGGTACAAAGAAAGATGATAGAAAAGCATAAACAATGGCATGAGAAGCTATCATTTTCTTTGTTGGGGTACCACACCATAGTTCGCACATCAACTGGTGCAACTCCTTACGTGTTGGTTTATGGTACAGAGGCAGTCATTCCCGCTGAAGTAGAAATTACTTCCCTAAGGGTCATATAGGAAGTCGAGCTCAACGATGCAGAGTGGGTAAAAAGTCATTACGAGTAGTTGGCTCTTATAGATGGAAAGAAAATGAATGCAGTTTGCCATGGTCAACTTTATCAGAACAGAATGTCCAGAGCTTTCAAGAAGAGAGCCAAACCAAGACGGTTCACACCAGGGCAACTGGTGTTAAAGAAGATTTTTCCATATCAAGATGAAGCCAAAGGGAAGTTCTCTCCCAACTGGAAGGGTCCATACATGGTTCATCAAGTTCTGACAGGAGGAGCCCTTATACTTGCATAAATGGACGGAGAATTTTGGCCAAAATCGATAAATTCAGATGTAGTCAAGCGATACTATGTGTAATCTTATGTTTCCTATATGATGTAATTTGAACTACGTCTAACCTGATTCCCGTTTAAGAGGGGATACGTAGGCAGCCTTATGGGTTCGGTCAAAATTCAATAAAATTTTTATTTTCCCCACAATTGGAAACTGGGGCAGAATTTTGAGGAGGACCCTTGAAATTCTGAAATAATTTTAGCCAATCATCGCAAGCAACCGTCAGAAGCAGCAGCCCAGTAAACTGGGGAAGAATTTTGAGGAGGACCTTCAAAATTCCAAAGCAAGAGAGGTTGCAATGTCTTGAACCACGTCACAGTCGTCGGTTCATCTAAAAACTATTTCATATACACTTATGCCATATCCTTAATAAACTCATGCATGTTTATTATCGAAATCACTTTGTTCAGCAACACTACCCCTATGATACATACCGTGTCCTCAGATCAGAGCCGAACATGGCAAGCAAAGTCGGCGCGGACACAAACTAACCTTCCCCCTTTACAAAACTCACTATTTTTCTTTGGATGCAGGCACCCAAGTCGCAAAATCATGTATTATACGCTCATACTATTCAGGAATACAACCCTCATAACCATCACACCTATTCGCAATTGCCATCCGCATACAATATCCCCAACATTCGTAGTATCATAATCAGCTACCAGTTATCAGTTAAGAATTGTTATTGTTATTCGTCTTTCATCTCTTGCATAAGGCTACTATTCTACCTTTCGAGACTAAGCATTGTCTCCATCTGCATTCATTCATTGCATAAGGCTACCATTTTGCCTTCCGAGACTAAGCACTGTCTCTATCTGCATTCTCGCATTGCATAAGGCTACTATTCTGCCTTCCAAGACTAAGCACTGTCTCCATCTGCATTCTTGCATTGCATAAGGCTACCATTCTACCTTCTGAGGTTAAGATCTACCTCCATATGCATTTTTTGCATTGCATAAGGCTACCATTCTGTCTTTTGAGGTTAAGCTCTACCTCAATTTGCATTCTCTGCATTGCATAAGGCTACCATTCTACCTTTCGAGACTAAGCCCTGTCTTCACCTGCATGGTTGAAATATCGCCACTTTATTTTGCATCTGCATGGCTGAAATATCTCCACTTTATTTTGCACTTGTATCGACTGAAAGATCGCCACCTCATTTGCGTTTTGCATTGGCTGAAATATCGCCACTTTATTTTGCACTTGCATCGGCTAAAAGATCACCACCTCATTTGCTTTTTGTATTGGCCGAAAGATCGCCACCTCATTGCATTGGCTGAAAGATCACCACCTCACTTACATTTTGCATGGCAGAAAGATCGCCACCTCATTGCATGGCTGAAAGATCGCCATCTCATTGCATTGGCTGAAAGATCGCCACCTTTATTTATGTCTTGCATCGGCTGAAATATCGCCACCTTTATTTATGTCTTGTATGGTTGAAATATCGCCACTTTATTTTTCACTTGCATGGCTAAAATATTGCCACTTTATTTTGCACTTGCATGGCTGAAAGTTCGCCACCTTTATTTATGTCTTGCATCGGCTGAAAGATCGCCAACTTCATCTACATCTTGCATAGCTAAAAGATCACCACCTTTACTTATGTCTTACATGGCTGAAAGATCGCCACATTTAATTATGTCTTGCATCGGCTCAAAGATCGCCACTTTATTTACGCTTTCATGGTCTGAAAGATTGCCACCTATTGCATTTCATGGGCTGAAAGATCGCCAAATTTTCCAAGGGCATCATTGTTCGAAGGAACCATCTTCATAGCCCGAGAATGCCATGCCATGGCCTAAGCATCCCCTTTTTATCTCTTGCATATCATTATTCAAAGGCATCATAGTTCGGAGGCATCATTCTCATAGCTCGAGAGCATCATTTCATGGCCTGCAAATCCTTTATTATACGCTTCATGGACTAGGACATCATAGTCTGAGGACGTTATCCTAACCGTTCAAAGACAACATTCATGGTCCGACGAGAACTTGCATCATGTTTAAATTTATGCACAATATATGCTTGTATTGCTTATTTGCAGGTAAACTGGCTAGCAACATCCATCTCAGCAGGAGCGATTTCGCTCCGGTTCCCGCAGCCCTATTAGACTCTTAACCATCCATCCCAACCTAAATATCGCATTCATTCTTGGAAGATCTCCATCGGCATACTCCACCGATGAATCCTGAACTACATATGGCATGATTCCTGTAAGACCAAGGATATGTAGGCAGCTTAGGAACCAGAGCACGGTCAATCTATTCAAACCACTTCACTCGGTCAAAATTGGTCATCATATCTTTACCTAACATCTCTTTCATCCTTCCCAGGTAAAGAGGGGCAGTTGTTGATACCCAATTTTTTCCTATGTATTTTTTACATGCAAATACTTTCAAAATAGCATATATAAGTATGCCCAAGTATTTAGTATTTTTTCTAATTTTTAAAGGATTTTTAAATCAATTTATTGCTCATTTTAGCAGTACAAAAACCAATAATTATTCCCAAAATTATTATTTTGGTGGATAACTTATTTTATTCTCATATTTATACAAAAATATGGCTAGGGTAATTTTTATATATTTTTACAAATTTATTTGATATTTTAAAAGCTAAATTACATATAATTTAGCATATTTTAAGAATTAACAGTATTTAATAATTATAAAATTTATTCTAGTATTTTTCGTTTAATGATAATATATTATTAATCAATATATCTCTTTCAATTTGTTTCGGAAAATCATATTACTATTTTTTATAAATGTAAAAGGTGAAAAGTGGTTATTTAACTGATAGCCTCATTTGCATTTCAATGATAGCCAAACTGATTCCCTAATTGAACCAATTTCAAACCCTTAACGGACCGACCCAATATAAATCCAACCCGACCCCAACCCAACCAATTTAACCCTCCCGACTCTTTCTTTTAATCCAAATCATTGATCATTTTGATCAACAGTCACGATCATTTCTTACCTTTTTAATTCCCAAAGACTACCCTAATCCCCCTCATTCTCTTCTATCAGCCACCTCTGAAATCCCTCTCCTCTCAAACTCTCTCAAACTCTCTCGAAACCCTAGCCTCTCTCACCATCTCCTACCTCAAGCTCACCGAAAATCATGGCTCCTCGGGCCATGGTAACCTTATACTCACTCCCTATTACTCATGTGTGCTTGATATTTGAAGAATCGAGACCAAACCTCGAAGGTCTTCATCCAGACCTGTGCCAGCTTGAGTTTTCATAGCCATCGCTCCGGCGTATCCTGGTCTTATGAGCCTATCTCTGGCCTTTCCGACCAAGATCGGACCTTTTCAAAGCCTTTCTCGTTTTAGGGTTCTTCTGAAACACTAGCTATTCGAGGTTTTTTCTAAAAAAAAATTCTTAGATCTGCTATATATTTGTTCCCTACTTGTGTTTTTAAACAATTTCTCCAATTTTTCTTTCAAAATTATCTTTTAAAATTACTTCTCTTCGATTTAGGGTTTTCTGAAGGGTTCAAAATATTTCTCTGACTTTTCTTTTTCTTTTCTTTGCATGTATTTGTCTATACTATGTTCTTATGTTTTATTTTCTACCACGCATGTTCTTCTACTGAGTTCTTATGTTTTCCTTTATCATGCATGTTCTTCTACTGTGCTCCATTCTTTCCTCTACTGTGTTTCTATACCATGCTCTCACATGTTTATCTCACTGTGTTTTCCTATATGTTCTTTTGCTATACTATTCCGGTGTTCTTGTGTTCTTCTACTATATTTCTCTACCATGTTCTTAAGTGTTTACTGTTTCACTTCTACTTTACCTTGTTTTCAGACCCGTTTAAGCATGTTTTCCTCTACTGTTTCTTCTACTCACATTATGCTTCGATCTTTGTATTGTATTTTCTTGTCTTCTCAAGAGAATTCTAAAAGAAATCTTTGAGCCTGTTGTCTCCTTATCCCTGTGCTTGACTCAAGTTGGAAACCCTAGAATTTGGGGGTTCTACCGAGGTTTGGTCATGTGTTTGAACTAGGGTTATATTTTGGAACCCTTGACTCTTTCAGACTCATTCTGAGTGTATGAACTAAGTTTGAACATCTTTGTTTATGACTCTGAACTTTTAAATTCTTCTATGCTAGACCTTTCTCCTGATTCGCATGATAGTTCTTCGTGCTTAAGCATGGTTGTATGCTTTTATATGTGTGATGAATTCTTTCTTCCAAAAAGGTTTTCCAACTTATGATTGATTCAAAATCCTTTTTTAGGTTTGATTGATTGTTATTGATTTTCCTCAAGTAAAACCTTTCTTCACCTTTTCTGACTGGATTCATTCATACCAAAATTCAAACCTTGTGATTTACTGGCTGTTATTTGATTTCCTTTCCTTATTTGCACAAACCGTGTGTTGTCAAGACCTTGTCCTAAATAGACCTTTATGTATTTACCCCTATTATACTACCTTACGCAAAGTGTTTGATTAATCTCTTTCCTTAATTATTTTTACCCGTTTGAAATCAGAATCCCTTAATTAAAGGGAAACCTTAAGAAATTGATTTTTCAAACTATTTTTCTTACCTATTTCTGCTTTCTTTCTACACTATAAATACATGACCTTCTTTAACACATTACCCATGGTTAACACTCTCAGAACTTTCAATTCAACACTTTACACACATTACACACTTGAGACACTTACAATCTCATAGTTCTCTTTTAAAATCATAGTGTTTTGACTACTTGCTTGTACTCTGGAATTACAAGACTACTGCTTCCTTTTCTTGTTTCCTTGAAACTAGTATGTTCTATTTTTGGTTTTAGCCTCATCCCAATGTGTTTATTTACAGCCTTTGCACTCATGTTCGCTTTGCTGTTTGCATTTAATGTTATTTAGCATGATTATTTCTTTGCATTTGTTTCTGCTGTGAATCCTTGCACCCATGTTCCCCTCTATGTGTTTTGAGTTAAAGTTCAGAGCATGGCAACATGCAAGTTGTTGCTCATGTTTGGACTTGATCCCTTATAGGGATCCTGACTCACAAACAATGTAGCCTAACAGGCTGGTGGGGTGTGCTAGCACTTTCAATTGCTAGGTATGACCACTAGCATGTCCTTGCTTTTTTCCCAAAATCCCCTCTCTGCACTTACACTCTCTCGTAACTTCTAAGTTTTGCCCCCCTCCTATGAGCCATGCATGGGGACCTTGAGTTCCCTCTGAACATGGACACTAGAGGGCTGGCCCTTCCACAGTGCATTATGATTCAATTCTGCAATATGTTTAGGTGTGAGCACTACCTGGAGTCCATTGGAGCATCCCAAATAAGAGAAAGGCTTTGGAATCTGATCTTTTGGAGATTGGTTTACTTCATGCTTCAGAAAGGAAGTCTGAATTAGGTTCTCCTTGGTTGTAAATTTTTAGTTCTCTGATGTAATTTTCTTTTTCTTATTCATTATGTACTGTAATAATAACTTGTAGTAACTATTGGGGCTGTTAGTGAAAAGGGGAGGGTCAATCCTGCATGCAAAGGGGTAGATATCATGTTCATAGGGAATATGCACACTTCTACACTCATGTATCCTGTTTTCAGCTTGCACTTTTGCATTTCATATAGAGACCATGCCCCATAGGTTTCTGCACGTTTGCATTTCTATAGAGACCATGTCTATAGGTTTCTGTACTTCTGTATTTCTATAGATACCATGTCTATAGGTTTCTACACTTCTGCATTTCTATAGAGACCATGTCTAAAGGTTTTTGCACTTTTACATCTCATATAGAGACTATGTCTATAGGTTTCTGTACTTCTGCATTTCTATAGAGACTATGTCTATAGGTTTCTGCACTTTTGCATTTCTATAGAGACCATGTCTATAGGTTTCTGCACTTTTTCATCTCATATAGAGACCAAGTCTATAAGTTTCTGCACTTTTGCATCTCATATAGATACCATGTCTATAGGTTTCTAAATTTTACATCTGCATCTGTCACTAGGCAAACCTGTTTATAGGTTTAAATAATTAACATCATTTTAGATACCATGCCTATAGGACTTCTGCACTCTTGTTTCGATTGTAAAGAATTTTTTTAAAATCGGTAATGCTTAGAAAGCATGCCTATAGGAACTATCAACTAAATCTGAATCTTCCATTTGCTTATAAGTCTAAAATTAGTAGTAATGATAACGATTGCAGAATTTATGTTCCTGAAATTGACAAATTTTTTCCCTTAAAATTAGTATACTTCTTTTCAGAAACTAATAGATATCATGCCTATAGGTTTTCGTTTAACACTTAGGCAAGCCATAAGGTAACTTGTAAATTGAACCAGATTCTATTAACTACAACCAGCAGGCAGGCCAGATTCGGGCTTCTCATCTGAAATATGTAATAGATCAGTCTGCCACAACTCTTAAGTTTAATCAGACCTTAATCAGTACGTGTAAGGCATGCTAAAAACTATATGCTTCTCTTTTCTTTGGTTTATTTGTGCCTTTCTATTTGTTATGTGCTTCTCCCCCATATTTGTTACATATGTGTTTTGATTTGTCGCTCTTAGAATTTTGTCCTTTGAAACTATAAAACCTCACACCCCTTCCCTTTAGGATTAGCAGTCCCAAATACCTCCGGGACTGATAGGATGGGGGTGGGTAATAGCATGCAATAAGTAAAACGAAACCATTCCGTGTTTAATACCTTAATGGGGTAGGAAAGGGTAGATATGGATATGATGACCACGCGATAACACCACGTGTATAAATGGTTACCGGGTGTTGTGTGGGGTGATCCATATTATTTATAAATCTAGGACCCACTTCCCTTTACTTGTTTATTTTATTCAAAATTTCAAAACTGCTTTTTCTCAAATTTCAGCTTCTTTAACTGCTTTTAACTTCAATTACTTGCAGCAATTATGTGAAAATTTTCCCTATTTTACTCATTTATTCTTAATTTTAAAATTGCTTTCTTCTCAAATTTCAGCTTCTTTAACTTCAAATCAGTTGCAACAATTATGTGAAAACCCTCCTCATATTTATAACTCTTACTTATCCACTTGTTGTTTGCATTTAAAGTCATAATTATACTATGGCTGGGAACCACACTAGTGGATCTTGAGGTGTGCCTAACACCTTCCCCTCGGGATAATTTCAAGCCCTTAACCAATCTCTGATTTTCTAAATCAAAGTTCTTCTTAGTGTCCTAATGCACTTAATCATTAGGTGGCGACTCTTTAAACCCAATTCCCAAAAGAAAACGAGTTGTCCTCCCAAATGTCATAAACCCGATTTCGCGAGAAAAAAGGGGCATCGACAGTATGTTGTGGAGGATTTTATTGCAAGGTTACGGTTCAGTTCTGAAAGGAAGGTCATAAAACTCTTAGGCAGCGGGCAGCTTCAGATAAATAGAGAAATGAGCTTCAGATGATTAGGGAAATGATCTTCAGATGTTTAAGGAAATGGTATTGCTAATTGGGGTGACTTTACTAGGGTATATGTTTTAGAAAAAGGCAATGTGATTAAGTCACGGGTACTTCAGTAGTATTATAGCACTTTCTTGTTGGATCGACTGCTGATATTGGGGTTTGCTAGGTGGCACGCAAGAATTATAAGAGTATCTCTCGTGTGAATGATTAGGTATTAGAGGTGTGTTGTATACTCGGACGGTAAAATTGGGATCGGATATGGTAATTCGTGTGCTATATAGAGTTGGAGACCAAGAGTTCTCATAAACAGGTTATGTTGTGGTCGTGGATCGCGTGTATTGGAACTGTGTAGTGACTATCGAGGTTTGGAGACTGAGTGGATCTTTTTCTGCTTGGTAAGTTAGGATTAGAGGGATATTGGGTATAGACTGGTTGTCGCAGTATTGTGTCATTCTGAGCTATTGTGCTAAGGCGGCGACATTGGCTATGCCGGGAATGCCACGAATTGAGTGGAGAGGTTTGACGGATTATGTTCTTAGCAAGGTGGTTTTATATTTTGAAGACCCAGCGGATGGCTGGGAATATTGGCCTTCGTGATGGATGGCAGTACAGAGACTCCTACCATGATTCAGTTCCAGTGGTGAGGGATTTTCCGGATGTGTTCCCTGGTGCCAGGCATGTCGCCAGACAGGGTTGTCGATTTCGATATTAATTTGATGTTGGGAATCGTGTCATATGGCACCGGAAAAGTTAAAGGAGTTGAAGGAGAAGCTTTATAAACTCATTGATAAGGGGTTCGTTGGTAGGCCAATATGGATGTATGTTCTAACTTTAGTCGGCTAGGTTGGTTCCGAGTTGTAATGTTGAGGGATGTGTTGATTCAATTGTTATTGAGTTTATCAGTAATCTGAGGAGATCTATGAGTTACCTTTTTGTGTTGCGATGCATTATGATTTGTTGCTTATAGGCACACATGGTGCAGTTCTATTATAGCGGAAGTCAAGCGGGAAGAGTAATTGGGGTTGCTCGGTGAATGGTGTATCGGTTATGTCCTTTTGGGTTTGTGTAGTGTATGTTATTTGCTTCACCGTGGGTATGATGATTTGCTTTGGTCCCAGACATCAAATTGCGCGTGGTTGTCGATTTCGAGCATAAAGACTTAAGGTATTTCATGTGGACAAGTGTTTGGATAGGATCGCGCATTGCAGAGAAGTTATGTGGAGTTATGTCCCTTCGAGTTAGATTCGCGTATTCTGTTTCTACGACATGAGATGGGTTCTTAGCATTTTGTTGTGGTGGTACTGGTGAGTTGGTGGTACAACCCTTTCGTTCGAGTTGTCTTCATAATTGGAGTACATTCAGATTGTCTATTGGTGCACGGATTGCACGAGTTATGGCTTTAGATTGTATTAATGTGTCATGTCACCAGAGTAGGAGTGTTTGATTAGATGATATTGTCGGGATCTGAAATGAGTACAAAGTGATTCTATTTCAGCATGTTGGAAGGATAATATAGGGATTTGGCTCAGAAGTTGCTATGGTCTTTGCCAACAAAGAAGTGGGTTCATGAATGGTCGATCTGAGAAATGGTTATGTATTATTGCGTGTTTCATTTATCATTGGCAGTATATGAAAGTGATGGAATGAGACTTTAGTTGATAAGAGGTTTTCTATCGATATTTGGTTGTTGTGTGCAATTGTTGTGATTAGAAGTTATCGCTACTAGTGTTTGAGTTATGTGGTATATCATGTAATTGCCCCTGAGGTTACAGATATGGTTTGCTACAACTTGTTCGGACTTATTCACAGTATAAATGTAAGATTCTGATCGTATTGATGATTTCATAAATGGAAATGTGGTTATATGGTTTATAGGCTAGATCAGATTGTGAAATTTCAGTTATAATCAGTTATCGGACCTATATGAGATAAGGTGATGTGGGATCACCCCCGGGTATATGCATGGTAATGTTATTCGTCGATTGTTTGGCTTTTGGAATAACTCTGGGCACGTTCGAGGACGAACGTATGTTTAAGTGGGGGAGGATATGACGACTTGACCGGTCATTTTGAGCTTTTGCACTTTGCTTGCCAATTCTCGGGCATGACTTGCCCCGTGAAGTGTATTATGACTTATGTAAATCGTTGGTTTTGGTTTTAAAGATGATCAGAATGAATGTGGAAGAACGGTTCACGATTTGAAGCTTGAAATTCGAAATGTTTGACCAAGATTTGACTTGTTAATATATGATCTCGGATTGGAAATTTTAAGATTTGGCTAGCTCTGTTAGGTGATTTGGGACTTAGGAACGTGATCGCAATGTGTTTTGGAGGTCCGTAGTAGATTTAGGATTGAATTGGCGAAATTGAATTTTCGGCATTTTCTGGTTGATAGGTGAGATTTTGATATAGGGGTCGGAATAGAATTCCGGAAGTTGAAATAGCTTCGTTATGCCATTTGGGATGTGTGTGCAAAATTTCATGTCATTCGGACGTGATTTGGTTGGGTTTTTCATCAAAAGAGGAATGCGAAAGATTTTAGAACCATACGCTTGAATTCGACGTGTTTTAATGGTTTTGATTTTGTTTGAGGTGTTTTGAAGATTGGTACAAGTTGGAATAAGGTTTGGGGATATGTTGGTGGCTTTGGTTTAGGTTCCGGGGGCCTCGGGTGAGTTTCGGGTAGTTAAACGGACCATTCTAGTTGTTGAAAGTTGCAGAAAAATCTGCTCAAGTGTTGCAAACAGCAGTGTTTTGTGTTCGCGAAGGGTTAGCAGGTGAGGTTGAAGATTTAGCCTTCGCGCTGGCGAGGGAGCTTCCACGTTCGCGAAGGGCTGGGGTCATTGTGCATCGCATTCACGAGGTATCAGACGCGTTCGCGATGGTTTGAGCTATGGAGTCATCGCATTCGTGAGGCAGTGGTCGCGTTCGCAAAAGAGGAAAAGTGGACAACGTCAATTTTTGCTTCGCGAACGCGAGGCTTTGACCGCATTCGCAATTAAGGAATTTTACGAGCTGGGCAGAATTTTTAAAGACCTATTCCGCGACTTTGAACACTTTTACACCATTTTTTGAATGGGAAAATAGCTTTGAGGCGATTTTGAAGAGAGGAAATCATTGTTCTTCATTGAGGTGAGGTTTTGGACCCTAAAACTCGATTATTTGTGAACAAAATATCGGTTTTTAATTCATGAAAATCAGTAGAAAAAGGTGGAGTTAGGGCTTGAGATTATGAGACCTTATAGGGATGATTTGAGGGGTCAAACGAACTCCAATTTTCGAGTTCTATATATGTACGGACTCGTGAGATGATGAAGCAAATTTTGGTATAAAGTTTTTCTAGTTCTGGGATGCGGGCCCAGGGGTTGGGTTTTCACTAATTTCGGGTTTTGTGCTTAAAAATCTATATTTTTCAATTAGAATTCATCCGTTTAGCATAATTTGATGATAAAAATCTGAACTTGGTAGATTTGGAGCACTCGGAAGTTGGGTTGAGAGGCAAGCATGTTGCAGAGTAGCTTTTCGAGCTAGTTCGAGGTGAGTAATGATTTTAAATGTTGTCTTGAGGGTATGAAACCCCGGAATTTCACAGTGTACGGCTATTTTGAGGGGACTTACATGCTAGATGACGAGCGTGGGGTAGAGCACCGTGGGGGATTGTGCCGTAGTCCATACCGAATGATTATTTTACTACGTATTTGATTGTTAATTATTTAATATTATTATATTTTGGCCTAAATGACATATGTGGGTTTCGTGCCAGCTGTTTGGACCCTTAAGGGAATCTTTAAATGATATTTTCCTCACTGGTTGATTTTATACTGGTGCTCAGTTATACTATATTTTACTATTTTAAATACATCTATATTATTCTATTTTAAACACATTAAATGATATTTTCAAAGGTATTTGAGCTGAGCTTCACATTTTACTATGGCCCGAGGGGCCTATGAGATTCTAACTGAGTAAGGTCGAGGGCCTGTGTTGTAAGGATACATTTGGGTCGGGCTGCACACCGCAACAGTGATATACAGATTATGATAATGAGGCCTAGGGCCTGAGATTTGTACGCCACAAGGTGGCTTGAGATTTGATATGAGGTCGAGAGCCTATTTATGATGCCACGGGATGGCTTGATATTGCGCTTGGGTTGTAAGGGGCCCCTCCTGGAGTCTGTACACCCCAGTGAGCGCGGGTACCCATTGTGATATAAGATATAACCCGAGGGATTGGTATTGTTCTGTGACATTTCCCCGAGGGGCTGATTCTGTTTTACTGTGCCCGATGGGCAGTTATTGTGTGTTTACTTTTTAGTTATTTTCCCGGTATATTGTTTAACTGTTTAAAGGATGTTTATGAGATTTCACTGATTAATTATATTTACTGATTTTGCTATGCCTCTTTTTGCTTAATGTTATGCCATACGTAGTTTTATATTACTCAGTTTTTATTTATTTTTATTACTCACTGAGTTGGAAGCACTCACTTTACTCCCTGCACCTTGTGTGTAGATTCAAATATTTTTGAACCCGGTGGCGGGTATTGGTTGCTCAGAGGCAGAGTAATCGGAGTTTAGCAAGGTAGCATCCCGACGTTCGCAACACTTCTTTTCTCCCTCTCGATTTCATTAGACTGTATTTAGTACATTTTTTACTCTAGTTGTATTCGGACCTTAGTAAATGCTCGTGACTAGTGACACCCCGGTATCGGGCTGTGTTGGGTTTGTTTTTCCGCAAAAATTATACTATTAACTACTTATTTTTTTTAGATTTTATCATGTTTACAACTTAATACTTATTATTTTATTTCTTAAGATTGGAATGTGAATGTGTCGGCTGGCCTTGTCTTCACGAGAGGCGCCATCACGACCGGATCCAGGTTTAGGGTCGTGACAAATCAGTTTGCCAACTGATTTTTAAACCTATTGAATATGGGCAGTCACAAGCAAGCAAAGTATAGTTTCATAGCTTATTAAACCTTGACTACCTGTAGGCTTGCCTAGGCGTGGATTAGCTGTGACATGTCATCTAGACATTAATAAAGACCATAATTTTGTATCAGTAATTGGCACACAAATTTTATTTTTATTAAACATATATGATGTCTAGTGTTGAAGAATGATCACAGACATTACAGAAATGGTTTCACATTTTGAATTTCTAAGAGCATGAGGTCTAAATGTTGAGATTGTTTTTTATGCTTATTCCTTATAGGCTAGGTGACAACTGGTTTTTTACGCATTTAAACTATAGGCATGGTTTTAATAAAATATAGTAAAATCCTAGAAATATATCTCTAATGCACATAGGAAAGTTGGTGAACATGATTATTAAGGCATAATTGATGAATGACCTAAGAACCAGATTTTTAATGCAAGTATGAGAATGCAGAATGAAAACTGAGAACAGATAGTGTAATGACCCTATAAACATATTTTCTAATGCACATAACAATCTTGTAAGCATGGCCTCTAACTCATACAAACAATCATAACAGTCTTATGAGCATGGTCTCTAATGCATGTAAGCAATCATAATTGTCCTATGAGCATGGTTTCTACCCGATTTCCACAAAAGATATATAAAAAGTCCCTCCTTTTTACTAATTTCCTCAATATTTGTTTACAAGAAATTATTACTACAAACCAACACTGATGATGAATTACAGGAATGGGATTACTACAACTATAGGGAGCCTTAATACAGGCCCAAAAGATACACCTGGCAGACCATGCCTTCAACTAGTCCACAAACGCCATAATCTCATAGGACACCCAATAGGATCCTGGTGTGTCAAAGTTTCCAAGGGCCTCAAGGACCCCGAGCAATGCTCACGCCAGGAAAACCTCCAAAGTAACCCTTTGTGAGAAAGCTTGAAAAGCCAACTCTAGTGTGTCAGAGTTCACAGGAGCCTCAGGGACCCCTAAGCAATGCTTACACTAGATGGGCAAGAACCTAGGTGCTCTAAGAATAGGAGTAGTGTTTGAAAATATAAGTAGTTTTAAAAAAATAATTTAGAAGCAAATTGAGAAATTGCAACACTCTGAAGCAAATATTTCAGCAAGCAGAAAACATGGTCACAAGGTCCCAAAGAAAAGATTCCCACTACCTAGATTTAACTCAATTAATTAGTTAATACTAGGTGGCATATAGCATGTTGAGAACAAATAACTACACAGAGAGGGGAACAGGAATTTTAGGTGTTTTTTCTTAGGTCTCTGTGTATGTATGTGTTTGAAACAGAGTCTTGTACTTATAGGAGTCGAATAGTGTAAAGTAAATAAGGCAAGGCAGCTTGATATTATAAATAAGGTAAGGAAAGCAATCAAATATTCAATTAATCCTGATAGGGTAGAGAATCGGGGAATTATTCCCATAAATAACTCGATTTGAGTTTCAAATAAGGCAAGAAGTAGGTTTAACAGTCAATTAGGATTAGAAACCTTAAATCAAGTAACGAGTTTCGCAAATAAGGCAACACGGATAATTAGAGACCAATCAAGTCATACAGAAAAATCCAAGAAAGACCCTTTAGAATAGAGAGAGCCATCAACGGTACAAATTGGGTCTCAAATAAGTTGAGGGAATCAATCATACCATATAAACTTCTGAATCAGAGTAATAGTCTAATTAAGGAAAATGGTACTAATTAAAGTCACGAATAAGGCAAATAGGCAAATCAGAAAGAAATACTGATTTGAACGAAAAATATGATCCAAATCCCTAACAAAATCATCCAAGATAAATTAATTGACAGAACTAAACACATAATGGAAGGAAAGTTGAAGAAATTGATGCCCTAAACATAAGTACCTTGGGTTTAAGCACATACACAAAAATTGGCCCAACCAGTAAAGGAATAATTAGGTTTAACACTTGAAAATTAAGCAAAATTATTTGAAAAGAACTTAAGACGAACCCTAGCTATGAGAAGTCACTGAAACTGAATAATGATAAGAAAAAAAATAGAAAGCACTTCAGACATGCAGGGATTCGAACAACAAAATCAGAGAAATAAAACCTAAAGTATCATAGTTCTAAAAAACTGGTTAATAGTAAAGGAATAAGAGAAACTAAAAGAAAAACCACAGGAACTTGAAAACATTTCAAGTATGTAGAGATTCAAACAGTAGATAACAAAGAACCCAAAATATAAAGTAACATAGTGCTAAAAATTGGTTAATCGGTAGGGAAAACAGAAGAACATCAAAGAAAAATTGATGGCAAACTCGAAATCTTTCCAGATCTACGAAGATCCGGAAGGATCCGTATTTATAAAATTAGGGTTTCGAAGAAAGAATGAAAGGGTAAAGAGAATCCAATCTCAAACAAATATTTGGACCATAAAGACATCGAGATAGCAACACTCACAACCATAGACAGGTTCTCTGAGAGTCTTCACTAGATATAGTTAGATCTCTTCAAGATTTTCCCAGGGAATCATAAGAACGAGCAACCAGGAAACGTAAAAGGTAACTAGAAGCCTCAAACAGCCATGGAAATCCATAGATCGAATATGAATCAAAGGGATTAGGGCTGGTTTTGGGTGGCGGCAGGTAGGGTTAGGATTAGGTCTCAGAGAGACGGAGAAGAAGAGGAATTTAGGGGCGGCGGATGTAAAAAAATGACTAGGTTATGGGGTCGTTTGAGTTTTAAAAAGGTAAGAATAAATGGGGGCCATTAATCTCAGAGATCAACGGCCAGTATTAGGAGGGGCCGGGTCAGGTTAGGTTTAATTGGAGTTGGGTTTGATTGGTTTGGGCCTGGTCTTAGTGGGTAGGGGGGTTGAAATTGGGCTAAGTCTGAAAATAAGAGGGCCATTTATTTAATACCCATTTAACTAATAAAAAAAATTTTAAAAATAATTAATAGGTGTGAAAAATGATTTTCATGCCTCGAAATATTTTAAAATAATTACTTAATATTTTAAAAATATAAAAGGCTATTTTCTGATAAAATAATATAATAATACAAGCATGGGCTATAATTGCAATGTTATTGCAATTGTAACCAAAAGGTATAAATCTGGCCATTTGTGAAATAATTTGAACTTAATATGGCTATAAATAGCAAAATTAATTCAATGAAATGTTATAGAGCCATTTGTGATGCAATTTTATAATTATTTATATAAATAACACAGCAGGATAAATTAATTTAAAAATATAAAAATTATGAAAAATGTCCATTGACGCTAATACATAGTTTTGAAGGTATATATACACCTTTAAAATATTATAGGGAAAATTGGATATCAACAGTTGCCCATCTTTACTCGGGAAGGATGAAAGAGTTTTTGGGTAAAGAAATAATGGCCAATTTTGACCGATTGGGATGTTTTGGAAAATAAAGGTCAAGCCCCGGTCTCTAAGCTGCCTACATATCCCCGGTTTATGGGAATCAGGCCATGTATAGTTCTGGATCCACCAGTGAATGAAGCCGATAGAGTTGTTATAGGAATGGTAACTATTTTCAGCAAAGGTTCTTTTGTGAAAGGTGATGTCGGATAGAGTTATGATTATGGATCTGGAGTGTAATGGAAGGGTTATAGGGTAGATATCCGAATATCCCAGATTAAGGTGGGTAACTGATGGGGATCGATTATGAATGGCAATATGAAAAATAGTATGAGCGAAAACTGGAGCGAAGGTTGCTCCTGTTTGAAAAATGGTTACCTCCGAGATCACCTACAAACTCAAAACACTGTGCATACAAGTACATAGATTATTGCAAAAATTTAAAAGTGATGCAAATTCCCTTTGGACCACTAAAGTTGTCTTCCGACGATTAAGGATGATGTCTTCAAACCATGATGTCCTGGACCATGAATTGTTCAGTGAGGGATTTGCATGCCATGAAATGATGTTCTCGGGCCATGAAGATGGTGCCTCCGAACCATGACACCTTTGAATAATGATATGCAAATTTGAGATATTCTCAAGCCATAGTATGGTGTCTTCCGGCTATGAGGATGATTCCTTTAGACTATGACGCCTTTGGACAGATTAGCAATATTTCAGCCCATGAGATGCAATAATATGATATTAACAAGACAAGGCTTAGTCTTGTGAAATGAAGGGTAGAGCTTATCCCAATAGAAAAGCAAATAGATAGTACAAAAACCGAGCAATATTTATGTAAGGAGAGACAATTCTTAGTCCCATGCAAATGTAAAGGCAAGGATTAGCCTTGTGCGAATATGGAAGAAGGGATTAGCCTCATGCAAATATAGAGGCAGGGATTAGCCTCATTCAAATATGGAGTCAGGGATTAGCCTCATGCAAATATGGAGGCAAGGATTAGCCTCATACGGATATGGAGGCAGGGATTAGCCTCATGCGGATTTAGAGGCAGGATTAGCCTCATCAAAATATGGAGGCAGGGACTAGCATCATGCAGATATAGAGGCAAGGATTAACCTCATGCAGATATAGAGGCAGGGATTCGCCTCGTGTAGATATGGAGGCAGGGATTAGCCTCGTACAGATATGGAGGCAGGGATTACCCTCGTGCAGATGTGGAGGCAGAGATTAGCCTCGTGCAGATATAGAGACAGGGACTAGCCTCGTGCAGATATGGAGGCAGGGATTAGCCTCATGTAGATTTGGAGGCAAGGATTAGCCTCATGCAGGATGTGGGATAGGGCTTAGTCCCATTTGAAGAACAAATATCAAATAAGGGTAGAATGTTTCATAGTTGGGGATACGTTCAGTGTCTGGTGGCCCATTCGATAGTGACTTTGCTTCGTGTATATATGTTTGTGAATGTTATCGCTATGTTAGATATGCCTGCGCTCAAAGAAAAATTGTAAGTTCCTTAAAGGGAGGTTGGTTCGTGCCTTTGTCTGCTGGCCTTGCTATGCTCCATTTTGGAGGCCTCGTTTGAGTTTCCCTAAGTAACACTTGACTGTTATGGAAGTAGAGCTTTCCACAATATACAATTATTGATAAAACAAATATAGTTATTTTAGAAACATATTGAAATATCAAGTCATTTTAGATGAACTAGTGACTGTAACACACTGCAGCTTTCTCATGTTAGAATTTTGAGGGTCCTCCTCAAAATTCTGGCCCAGTTTGGTAGGTGATCCTTTGGTCGTTTGCGGGTAACGAGACTTGTTGAACCTTCTTTGAAATTTTGAGAATCCTTCTCAACATTCTGCCCCAGTCTCTTAATCGATTTCTGACTGTCTGTCATATGTTGGCGTCAGCTGGACCTGCTCCGAAATTTTGAGGGTCCTCCTCAGAATCCTGCCCCAGTTTTTGGTCATGGGGGAAATGGTAATTTTGTTATGATATGACCGAACCCACAAGGTTTCCTATGTATCCCCTCTTAAATGGGAATCAAGTCAAGCATAGTTCAATTATATCATGTGAATGTGAAACATCTAGGCATAATATCTCTTATTTGAGCTCCATTATTTATCGTATGTTGTTCAGTCTACCTTATAATATGAGTACCATTCCACTATACTTACGCCCCTTTTTTGGGTGCTCTACATTTCACGATATAGGTTCAGACGCATAGAGAACCAGACCTCCCCGCTAGGTAATTACTACTGTTGGTGGGACCCACATAGTACTTAGAGTCGAGCCTAGAATTTTGTTATTTATAGGAATGATTTGGGTAGGTCGGTGACCTGTCTCAACACTATATAAGTTTAGACTATCGTAGAGGCTTCATAGACATATGTTGACGCTTTTATATATGTATAGATGCTATGACTGAGTTTTCAGATGAGTTATGTGTCAATATTATGTGTTGAGACCCTTAGTATCTATTATATACAGACAATTATTTATCGATTTATGTTTTTGTCTTCTCTTTAACAGATGTTCCAGGTTTATATGATTGTTATAAGAGATTTGACAGGTTGGTTCCCTCGGCCAGGTTAAGGCATCGGGTACCGGTTTGCCTTACCCAGGTTTGGGGCATATCACATAGCCTCTCAAAGATAAGTATTGACCTCTCCATACCGATCTAGAAGACTTTATTAGACATGCTCATGACCCATAAAACCCATGAACCTAGATACTAACTTGTCAGGACCAAAAATCACTTCATGGCCGTGATAACACCTTACTTAACCAGTTAGATAAGACAACATTCATAATAAACCAAAGATAGACAAGTAAAGGATAATTTGCGGTCATGATATAGATAAACATAAATAATTCTTATGTTATCAACCAAATATGGAAATAACACTACAGTTGTCACGCCCCGAACCTGGGGAGGCGTGGCCATCACCCGGTGTCGTACTTAGCCCGAGCGTATATAACTGTGGAGGCTGGCGAGGATGCCATGAACATTTATTGATATACAAACTATACAAGAATGTCTACAAGCCTCTAGAGATAACTGAACTGTACCATGGTCAGGACAGAGCCTCGACCTATCCATCAAACATGTATACATATACAATGGACTCCAAGGTCTAGACTTGGCAACTCCAACGAAGTGGAGCTTACCAACTAAGCTGATGTTTGACTCTATTTATTGGGAGGGTCTTTCCAACTGTCAATGAAGATCTGCAAGCATGAAATGCAGCTTCCCCGGCCAAAGGGACGTCAGTACGAAATAATGTACCGACTATGTAAGGCAACATGATACCTGAAAGCTGAAACTGAACTGATAATATAATAACTTAAAGTACGTGGAGATTAAATATAATTTGAAGAAATGCTTGCCTACTGATACTAACTCAACGCTCTCAATATAGTAAGTAAAATAGTTGCCCGTCCCCATAAGGTTGGGTATGTGTAACTGTTTTGCCGTAGTAGGCTAGCTCATAGGCGCTTGGCCTTATATATACCATCAAATACTACAAAACAAACCAACACACCCCAATCTCTTCATACACAAAACGACCACCGTAGTAGTGTCAAACGACCCGGAAATGCTACGACGAACAACCAGCCCACCACCCTATAGTTATATGGTGTTTCTCTACACCCTTCTTCCTCCAAAACTCCACAAAATAGTAGTAAAACATGCAGCCCAACAGCAACACAAAATAGTCCACAAATAGTCTGCTACAAGTGAATAACTCGAACTCACGGCTTCCGATCACCGTCCCGTGAATTCTTACAAGTATAGAACGACTTACCATGAATTTATAGCAGAAAAAAATTAATGAAAGAGAGCAGTAAACTCTCCTTATTTGTTGGATAACTCAGCTACTATTTTGGTTCTTCAAACTCTATGTTGTACCTCCAATTAGAACTTGAAAGGGAGAGAAAATTAATTACGATTTGTGGGAAATCTTTGGGAGGATTTTTATAGATTTTATATCTGGTTTATATGACCTATTTTTAGTATAATATATGAATAAAATAGGCCTAAAATAGGCCTCTTTTAACGATCCAAAATGGCCCATTTTTGGGCTCTTATTTAAGCAAGTAGGTGACACACCTGCTTGTCACCTAGCAGCCTGTGCAGTCTTGCAAAAATGCCCATATCTCTCTACTCTGATGTAGTATTGAAAAAAGGTTTAATGTATTAGAAAGTAGACTCATAGAGATTAAATTTGATGGATGTAACACCCAATAAATCTATGTATATTGCGAGAAAATCGCATTTACATTAGACCCAATTTTTCAATAAAACTTATGAACGTAACTTGTGATGACTTTCATCGACTTCTGTTCCACAACTCGCTTGACTTCAAAAAATAACACATGACTATCATACGACTAACCTATTTCATAAGGTAACCTTCTTATCATGTTAAGCACCCTAGTCTCACCCCAAAAGTACATGTTATAACATTCCCAATTTGTCGACTTTCGACGAAACATTATTTTCTTTAATTCTTTTAGCTTTTGAACCTTCCAACCCTCTTTGTACTTGTTGTTCATAATCTTCAATATTTGGAACCTCCACGTTAACATGATTAACTAACTTTGTAAACTTTTCAAAAATGATTTCATTTCTGAGCTTACATCAATTGACTTATGACGTACCCTTACATACGAAAACATGGGGTGTAACATCATTCCCCCCTTTGGAACATTCGCCCTCGAATGTAGACAGATGCGCTGATCTATCTTATAACCTATTTCTCTTACAAATACTATACTACTATCGTTTCCATCTAGGCAATTAATCTGTGAATAAATCAAAAGGTCAAGGCATTCCCCCCTTTAGGCCTCTTTCTCACACCACGACTTGTGGTCGGAATTTTTCCAATCTCATAGTTGTTGCTACCTTATGTCCTGCAGCTTGTACGACTTTGTCCTTATATATGGGCCTATGTAACTCTTCTCTCCCTTTTCCTTCATATTTTAGCCAATATCTAGGCTTCACTTTGTGAACATATACAGAACTGTGATAAGCTGTCCCTTTGGAAATCAATAGGTGTACTGAAGTTTTTGGTCGGTACTTTGTCTAACTTATGACTATTGCTATATCTTGTTTCATAACCCCGGTTAGATATGCTTGTGTATTTACAATATCTAGGTAGTGTATACCATACCACAACACTTGCTTTGATTTATTATGACCAAGGTCTACTACCCAACTCCAGGTTAGTCTCTCGCTGCTTATCCTCTATGTATAAATTTAAGTCCCCTAATGCTTCCTCATTACTATTCATCTTAAGAATGACAGCCTGATCTCATATCACACTTTGGAACATTTATCCATCTATTTTTGATTCACTTTAATGTAGATCTACAATGTACCACTGATCACTTGAAACCTCTTATGTAATATATTGTCACTAGGGCTCACGTCTCATCGGGGAACATCTGGAGTTATTTACCTGATCCACTTTGGGACAATACTATACTTCAATAATTGTATTTCATAGAATCCCAACATGATTCATCTTATGGGGCTATTTTAATTATGTTCAATTCATGTAATCCCTTCTCTTTGAATAATTATTCAATCGAAAGCCTAAATGTCATCTTCTTAACATTTATCACAATTACACCCTATTCTCCTGCCAGGGCAGCATTCTATCTCTTCTAAATGCTCATAGTCTTAAACTCTTCCGAGTTCATTCAGGCTATGCAAAGGATTCTATAACTTACAGAAACTGTCAGCTCTCTTGTTCTGATGGGCTTAATCCTGAGGCTTTACCAATTCTCTTCACCTTCTCAATCACCACTTCATATCCTTACTCCTGTCCACCTAAAACCTTGTTGCCCTACCATACTTTAGCTTGCGACCTACACATATCTATTTCTAGTACTCACAACCTTCCTCTAACTTTATATCACCATACATTTCCTTATGTGATGTTGGAACCTCAAGCGAAACATCACGCCGTGTCACGACCCAAAATCCACTAAGGGTCGTGGTGGCGCCGGACACCTCTGTCAGGCCAGCCAGCTAAATTATCAATTAATTCCTCTTTTAATACTTTTTAAAATCTAAGGTTTTTCCTTCCATTTTCATAAATAAAAGTCCACTACTTGAATTCAAATTTAAATAATAACAATTAGTATAAATCCATTGAAACTTATCCCAGAAACTCTGTGTCACAAGTACATGAGCAACTATCGATAAGGAAAGTAAAATACAACATCTGTCAGAAATACAGTGGACAGTGAATAAACAATAAAATGCTGAAAGGAACTACACTAGCTGCGGGTCGTCTCGAACAATGCAGCTCACCTAGTCCCATAGCCGTCCATGCTGCTATGCCCAGTAGGCTGCTAAAGGTACATATACCTGTGCAACAAAAATGCACAGAAGTGTAGTATGAGTATGTAATCAACGTGTACTCAGTGAGTATCCCGCCTAATCCCGAAGGGGTAGAGACGACACGGCCAACTCCAACACTCACTAGAGGTCAATTAGCAATATTCTATAAGTGCGAGGATAATCATGGATTTGTATAAAAGTTCTGATTGTGAAGCCAGAAAAACAGGTAAACACCTTCAACGATAAATCAAGGGCTTCTAAAGTCTGTTCATTATTATCTTATTCGTTTATCTCAAGCCACGTAGGGCCAATTCCACATTTACAATTTTCAAGTAACAAAATAAACATGCGCAAATCATGCCGAGGTCGACGGCCCGCTCCGACAGAAATGTAAATTATGCACTGCTGAGGGTCGAGCGGCATGAACCATAGATGCATCTATTCTCACCGAGGCATTCAGCCTGTTCCATAAATAAACACATATCCTGCTCGCAAATCATCCATGCGACGCAGGCACACATAAAATACGTGCTCAAGTAGGAAATTAAGAGCTTATCGGGGATAATCAACCAAATAGACAAATTTCTATTTTTAACATTTTAGGGAAAATTTAATATTAAATCTCTTTTTAAATTCCTTTACCAATTCAAGGTGATTTAAACAACTCAAACTATTAATGGGTTCACTGCAATCCAAGTATAACATATTTTTGGGTCCTAACTACCCAGACAATAGCATAATAGTAGCTACGCACGGACTCTCGTCACCTCGTGCGTACGTATCCCCCATAAATAGGAGCACATAATCAATTACTTCACCTATGGGGTAAATTCCCCCTCACAAGATTAGAAAAGAGACTCACCTTGCTCCGAAGACTCATAACCGGCATTCTACATTCTTCCGAAGACTCCACCACGCTCCAAGACTAGCCAATGGTTACGCAAATCCATTAATATATGCTCAAATATTCATTACAACTAATTTATAGCAATTCCTAACCCCTATTGGAAAGTTGACCAAAACGCCCTTGGGCCCACGTGCCCGGAATCCAAAACTTTTCGAAGATAAAGTTTACCCATAACCTTAGGAACTCGAATATATAATGTTCTCTTAATTCCATACTCAAAATCGTGGTCAAATTCGAAGAAATGTAAATTCCTAGGTTTTCCACCAAAACCCAAATTTTCTACAATTTTCATGTCTAAATCCATATATAAACCTTGTATTTAACTCAAAACTAGTATAAATTACTTACCTCATGATGAATGACGGAACCCCCTCTTCAAAAGCTACAAAAATCGCCCAAGCCAAGAGAAAAATGGGTGAAATGAACCCAAATCCCGATTTTTAAACATTCTGCCCAGCCCAGGTCCGCCCTTCTTCGCATTCGTGGTCTCCCACTCGCGTTCGCGAAGGTTTGTCACCCAGACCTTCGCGTTCGCGTGCAAGGCCTCGCGTTCGCGTAGGCCAAAGACCCCAGGCCCACCTTTTCCTTCTATGCGTTCGCGATCCCCCTCGCGTTCGCGTAGCAGCTCAGCCCACCCCTCCGCGTTCGCGACTTCCTTTTCATGTTTGCGAAGGCCAAAACCTGAAGCCTCCTATTTTCCTCTTCGCGTTCGCGAAGAAGGAAACCAGATACCAGCAACCAGAAATAGTTTTTAACCCAAATTCGATCCGTTAACCATCCGGAATCCACCCGAGGCCCCCGGACCCCAACCAATCATACCAACCAATCCCATAACATATTACGGACTTGTTCGAGGCCTCAAATCATAACAAACAATGCTAAAACCATGAATTACACCCTGATTCAAGCTTTATGAACTTTGAACTTTCCATCTTCTACTTACGATGTTTAAACCTATCAAATCATGTCCGATTGACTTCAAATTTTACACACAAGTCATATTTGACATTACGGACCTACTCCAACTTCTGGAATCGGATTCCAACCCCGATATCAAAAAGTCAACCTCCGGTCGAACTTCTCAAAAACCTTCAAATTCTAACTTTAGCCAAATTGCTCCAAAAGGACCTATGGACCTCCGAATTCACTTCCGATCGCGCTCCCGACTCCAGAATCACCATACGGAGCTACTCCCAGTCTCGGAATCCCAAACGGACATCGATAACACTGAAATGCACTCCAAGCTAAACTTAAGAAATTCCTTCTAAAATGCTAACTTCCACAATAGTCGCCAAAATGCTCCCGGGTTATCCAAAACCCAATCCGGACATACGCCCAAGTCCGAAATTATCATACGAACTTGCTGGAACTTTTAGATCCTGATTTCGAGGTTGTTTACTCAAAATTCCAATCCTAGTTCATTCTTTCAACTTTAAGCTTCTCAAATGAGAATTTTCATTTAAATTAAATCCGATCTTCCTGAATTTAAATTTCGACCATGCGAACAAGTCACAATACCTGAAATGAAGCTGCTCATGGCCTCAGATTGCTGAACGACGCGCTAGGGCTCGAAACGACCGGTCAGGTCGTTACATTCTCTCCCACTTAAACATACGTTCGTCGCTGAGAACTATACTGAAGTAGTCTGAATTTGATGTTTAACATCTCCTGCACCTCCACGTGTTACCACAACTTAGCTGAGCACATTGGCTCGATAAATTCTGAAGATATTCCCTGTTATTCAAGCAAATAAGCCTTAGAGCCCTATTCCAACATCCGGAATTCTATGTCAGGCCTGTTTCCAACATACGATCACCTTATCAATCACTATATGTTGTACTCAAACATGACTGCATAACTCTGCTGAATTCACACTTTGCATCACTTTACTCATAGGACCACGATGACATTTCTGTTTGAATTAATCGAAATTCCACGAATCTGATGCTCCCATTGCACCTCATGACCTACATAGGTCTTACTCTAACTATTACAATACCACCACGACGGATGAGATGCCGAAATTCATAATCAACTATCGAGTCAACCAATCATCGAATCTATACTTCTGACAAGAAACATTACTACATTCCGAACCAAACAATAATCTTCGCTCCTTAATATACTTCATATAATCAGATTGCACTGATCCTAAATCCTACAATCTCATCTTACCCAGTACAAACTGCTCAGGCAATAAGCCACTCCGAATGTGATCACAAGCCTCGTATGACTCCACAATGTGCCAATAGGCCACCAATCCGACCACAACACAAACGAAAATCGAACTCTGGAAGGAATTACCTAACCCCCGCACTAGTACGGACCTTTCTTAGAAGATAGGAAGCGAAACACAAAAAAAAAATAACATATAGAGGACCAGACTCGACATTACACTGTTGCGGCGCGCAACCCGATCCAAATAAAATACCCATGGCGATGTGCCACCCGATCCAATTAACATACCCATGGCGGCATGCCACCCGATCCATACATAGATCTCACATAAGGAGATTGCACTTCGAGCTAAATCTGCTAATTATAATAAAAATATCAAATTTCGATCGCAAGCACATTAAGCGTATAATACCATCTGTGAGAAAACACATAGCGCTATAGGCTACAAAACTCAAGCACAACTGAGGTGCGGTACAAGATCTGAATCTCAAGAGCCATTTGTTCATAATACGACATTCCCACGCGGGTCCTCAACACATAAACAATTCCTCAGGCCGTCTCACCACTCACACGGTGCAATGTATCACTTTATGAAATATCTCACAACGAGATGACACCCTGGCTACTCTATAAGGAGCGCATCACTGAAATGAACACAACTGGCCTGCTATAAAGCCCAAATTCACATTTAAATCCATCCACCGACCTCAAGTCGACCCTGATCATATCAAATTAAGCCAATAACCTTTCAAAGGTCCATACTAATTTCCTTATTCTCATAATACATAAGAACAACCATCATAATCGGAGCAAACCTCCTTGGTTCATAACCCAATAAACAAGGTGCCCTCCAGGCATAAATTCTCAAAGCAATGATATTACCCAAATTCCTCATACTTGATTTAAATCTATAGTCAAACAAGTGGCTACATGCCACACTGGTACAATCTTCCCGTAGAACACGTTCCCACAATCTTTCGAAATAAATAACAGGTCCGCACATCTAAACCATCAGACGCACTAACGCTGAAAAGCGATCCAGAATCCTTAACCAGGATGCAAAACCTCTTCCACAACACATTGATCTCAGGTGGTGCGGAGGACAATACCAATTTACTCTAATCATGCAACCCTTTCCTTGCTCCTCCGAGCCTGTGACATCCTTGTCAACACCGAACTGCAACCTTGACCCTCACTTCTAATTTCCATACCTCTCACTGCACCCAACGTGCCAATATACGATAGAACACGATTTTTCATCATAACTCCGAAATCATTATCATTTTCACATCTTCATCATATGAGAACCTTGCACTTAACTCACTTCAAGAGAATCATAGCAATACACAGGTAATTTCCCATAACTATAGAATATGCAATCTACAAGTAGTGGTCCAAGCCACCAAGCCCTTCCGGAATCCGTTTCCACTTAACAAGCCACAATAGTAGAATGGTTTAGAATGTTATCTATTACGGCGGCCGACAAACCTCACACGTACCGCCACAAATCAAACGCACAACTCGATCACGCTGAATGAACGAATCACAGACCCCAACATGCCAAATTCAACTATGGCTAATAAATCCACCTTATTCCAATTCATCCTTGATTGCTTTGGAAATAATACTAATTCTCTTCAGCGCATAATATACTCCCTTTACACTCACCCCGAGTGACCTTGAATTGCGAGACCATGCTGCCTCAAATCTCACGAATTATTTCACATTTCTCAAATGCTACACCACAAGGTAACACATCATAGAACATTCTGGGCACCTTCTC
>MU707351.1:118419-148158 GCA_026770625.1 Nicotiana glauca
GCTACATTCGTGTTATGATTGTAGGTGGATCCATAGCAGGTACTTCAGTCCACCGACCGTAGCTCCTCATCACTTCGCGTCAGCCGATTCGGTGAGCCCCTTTCCTTTCGGGACCCTATGTGGCTCATGCCACTTTTGTTTTGGGATCTTGTTTTGATGTTTGTATAAGGTATAGTCGGAGCCTTGTTATCGACATTTCCATATTATTCTTCAATTGTATTTAGAGGCTCCGTAGACAGGTTGTGGGTAGTGTCGGGCATGGAAATTTAAAAAAGAAATATTGATGTTTGGCAATCATATATAAAAACTTGTAATACCTTTATTATGGCGAATGAAGTTGCTAATGAAAATGAAATGGAAATCATTATTGATATGTTTATAGAATTTGCTTAATGGAGTCCATCTCCTGTTCATTCTTGAGTTAGTTTGGGTAGAATGAGACCTAACAAGCTTGATCGGTTGGGTTTACTCGGTTGAGCGCCGGTCGCGCTCGGGGCGTGACATGTATATATATATATATACACACACACACACACACTCTATTATCTCTTGGTTCACAGAAGACAAAACTAAACTTAATATGAAGTCCCGATAAGGGATAATACTATAAATTATGAGACTAGGAAAGTGCATATAAATTCGGGAGTATGAACTTCTCTTTATGTCTCGTTATCAAACATATGTAGTTACTGCATCAGTTAAATAAAAGAAAGGTTTAGCCTTAACTTACCTTATCACAATCTTTCCAATCACCAAGTTGAACTCGCCTATTTGCACCTTAATCTAAAACAACGATAATAATACTATCATTATGCTACGAATTGTACAACTATCGCACAACGAACGACAAGCTTATTTTGTATTAAAACGGGCAGCATCTCCGCTATAATCCTTACTTCCTCCAAATTCAAGACAACACCAAAAACACAAAAATACAATAATAACAACATATATACATTATTTTCCAGCGTTATATACACCATCAAATACTACAAAATAGCCCAACACACCCAATCTCTTCATACACAAAACAACCACAGTAGTAGTGTCAAACGACCCGAAAATATTACAACGAACAACCAGCCCATCATCCTACAGTTATATGGTGTTTCTCCACACCCTTTATCCTCTAAAACTCCATAAAAAGTAGTAAAATACGCAGCTCAATAGAAATACAAAACAGTCTACAAAATAGTCCGCTACAAGTGAATAACTCAAACTCACGACTTCCGATCACCGTTTCGTGAGTTCTTACAAGTATAGAAAGACTTTCCATGAATTTAAAGTAGAAAAAATGGATGAAAGAGAGCAGTAAATGCACCTTATTTGTTGGATAACTCAGTTCCTATCTTGTTTTTCAATCTCTAGGTTTTACCTCCAATTAGAACTTGAAAGGGAGAGAAAATCAATTAGGATTTGTGGAAAGTCTTTGGGAGGATTTTTGCAGAGCGTATGTCTGGTTTATATGACCTATTTTTAGTCTAATATATGAATAAAATAGGCCTTTAAAAGGCCTCTTTTGAAGACCCGAAATGGCCTATTTTTGGGCTCTCATTTAAGCAAGTAGGTGAACACCTACTAGTCACCTAGAAGCCTGCGCAATCTTGCAAAATCGTCCGTATCTCTCTACTCCAATGTAGCATTGCCAAATAATTTAATGAGTTAGAAAGTAGACTCATAGAGATTCAATTTGATGGGTGGAACACCCAATAACTTTATGTATATTGGGAGAAAATCGCAGTTATATTTGTCCCAAATTTTTAGTAAAACTTTTGAACATAACTTGTGATGACTTTCATTGACTTTTGTTCTACACCTTGCTTGATTTCAAAACATAACACACGACTATTATACGACTAACCTATTTCATAACATAACCTCCTGATCATGTTAAGCACCCTAGTGTCACCCCAAAAGTACATGTTATAACATTTTTAACTTGCCGGCTTTCGACGAAACATTATTTTCTTTAATTCATTTAGCTTTTGAACCTTCCAACCCTCTTTGTACGTGTTGTTCACGATCTTCAACATTTGTAACTTCCTCGTTAACATGATTAACTAACTTTGTAAGATTTTCGAAGATGATTTCATTTCTGAGCTTACATCAATTGACTTATGATATACTCTTACGTTTGAAAATATGGGGTTTAACAACAATCTCCCAAAACCCGGCCATACGAAGTCTTGAAGTACTAAGATGAAATACACTTGAGTCTTATAATACAAAAGTGTTGTTTGTAATAAGATAAATTTTATGAAATAAAGGAAATGAACTCCATAAGCTGTTTAGTCCATCATAGCAGCTCACTACGACTCGCTAATACTGAACAACTTGGCAACCTACATACCGATAGGACCAACACTAGTATCTGCACAAAATATAAATAAATGTAGTATGAGTAAAAAAATAATATGTACTTAGAAAATATCAAGCCTAGTCTCAAAAAGGTAGTAACTAGATTTTGACAATATGTGACACTCACCTTCACACCTGAACCGTTCATAATAACGTGGGATTAGAGAAATTATCCAAGAATAACATATCAGAGATAGGATAAGCATGCTTCTCAAATAAGATAATGAAAACATAATTCAATGTCCATGTTCGCATATAAAAATGATATGCACCAAGTAGCACCTATGAGTCTAGGGAGATCATGCATGCTCAGGATTTAATTATAAGAAATATTTGGCACATCCTTTATGCTGCATCATGATCTAGCATGTCCCACATGCTCCAACACAATACGCATATCACATGCGCTCACATAGCCTAATTTAACTTGGGTAATCACATGACTCTAGATGGACGGATCCATATCTAAGCGCTGCACAAAAATCCGTCGTGCCATGACATATCAATATCACAATAACCGTGCAACATAAACTATCGTGCCATAATAATATCAATCTGATCATAATGTTCAAATGTGTCATAATCATATCAATTTGTATCAATATTTCCATCTCCAATGATATATTCATATGCACAAGAAATAACCAATGAGATGTACAAGCACATAATAAATAAATATGCAAATGTGTGTTCACGATATAAAGAATAACTACAACTAAATCAAGTATATCAACAATCTCGAAAATAGCCCTTCATGCCCAAATAAGATGTCAACAGCTAAAACGTGATCTCTAGCATGATAAGTGTGCTCACGTAGTCATACAACATAATAAAAGAACAAGTCATGAATACATATAATAAAATAAGGCATAAGGAAGCCTAAAACAACCCAACACATGGTATACACTTAGTCTATATATATATGCTCATCACTTCGCATATACGTCACCCCCAAATCATGTAGCACATAACACACAAGTCTAGTGTTTAGAAAATTCCCTCTTAACAAGGTTAGACAAGAGACTTACCTTCATCTAGAACTGTTTCAACCCTTAAATGCCACTTTTCCGTTGAAATTCTCCCACAAATGACCCAAATCTATCTAAATAACACTCAAACAAGTCAATCAATGCTTTATGAATTAATTCTAATCTAAAATCTTTCAATCTTTAATGGAATTAGAAAAAGCCAATAAAAGCAAGCCCAGATCCACATGCCCGAAGTCTAAAATTAAACACAATATTTGGTCTCCCACAACCTCCGCAGTTCAAATATATGTATTGTTACAAAATCCAACTTCAAATTGGTGGTCAAAACATTAAAAGAAAATAATTACTCTTTATGGCAAAAACCTCATTCTCATTCTTAAAAATCCTTAGTTTTAGGTGCGAAAATCCATGATTACTCAACATATTCTATCAACTTCAAATTATATATATAACTTTTGAAGTTGGGGTAAAAATCTCCTAAATAATTGCCTCTTCAGGAAGTCTAGGTATCCAAAAATAGTTAAAATGGACAAAATCCCAAAATGTGGATGAAATATACCCCTGGAGACAATTTCTTAGTCGCAATTGAAACTAGGCTCATGCGATCGCGAAGGCCAATTGGCTTGGTCCTTATGCAATCGCAACCTCCTCCCACGCGAACGTAATGCTCCAGCTCCATGCACTATGGGATCACAAATCACAAAAACTCCCGGCTAATTTCTTCTACGTGATCGCGATGCAGTAGCGTGCACCAGAAGACTAACAGTTCAAATGCTATCTGAAATGCTTCAAAATAACCCGAAAACTTACTTGAGTCCACCAGGACCCCGTCCAATAATCCTAACTAGTTCATACACCCTTTGCAAACTTTTTCAAAGGCTCAAAACAATAAAAACAACATCAAATTATCACGATCGTAAATCCCATCAAGTTGGTGATGACGCCTAACCCACTTGCTAGGAAAGCCAACACTAAATGAACACCATAATATCCAATTATTATGATATTAATTATTTCATGATATAAATAAAAATAAGGAATAAATGTCAATTCAATATCATAAGTACAAATTCAACGACATGATCTAAATATGACCACAACTATCTAACTAAGTCCAAAACCCGATGTCACTACATCACGAGCATCTTATAAGAACAACTAGAATCAACTGATCAAATACATCTATATGGAAAAGAAATATATAAACAGAAATAGATTAATAGGGAAGGGGGACTCCATGTGTTGCAGATCGGTCAAGTATAGCAGCTCACCACGAAGTCTCTAATAGTACTCCTAGTAATCTCAAAGGGGTACCACTAATACCAGTCTCAAAATATGCACAAAATGTACAGAAGAGTAGTTTGAGTATAAAATCACGGTACTCGGTAAGTATCAACTCTAGCCTCGAAGAAGTAGTAACGAGAGGGTGACACTAACACCTACTAGCAACTCAATAGGAATGAGAAATATCATCATTCCAGTCCAAAAGCAATGGCATGGTAAATATGGAATTTAGGCATGCTTCTTAAACAAAGAGATGGAGTACAATATCAGTTTCTTAATTCTTTCATTATCATGATATGAGTCTATTAACATTCAAATGTGTAAAAGATCCTCTGCAAGAGTCTAAGCTACCAGTGCATGCTCGCCATCTAATATCAAATCTACGTATGATCCAATACATGAGTATAGTCTATCAATACGTTATCATTATCCAACCTCAGTACCTCAAAGCATAAATCCACGTGCCAGACATTGGCAAGCGTCCAAACTAGAACCAATCTAAAGCCCGGGCTCAAGCGACTCAAGTAACTTGGGTAATCACCTGACTCCTGAGGGGAGAATCCATATCCAAAAGCCGTTGCAGTGTCAACCTGATCCTGTACACCTCAACCTTTGGGGGGTGCGACCGGAACACGATGCTTGAGTGCCAGTACGAACAAACCGTAGTACTTAGAACCCCCACCATGGAACTTGGACCGATGAGGCCTCAAAATATAATATAATAAACAAAATAAATATACCGGTCTAGTATAATATATTAGAGTTCCAGTATAATATACCGGTCTAGTATAATATGTTGGAAGTTTATATAAAGGTGCTCCAATCTCCATTATATTATGTTGGAACTTTCCACGTGTTGGAGTTCCAACATAATATGCTAGAAGTTCATACACAGGTGCAGCGATCTCCAGTATATTATGTTGGACCGTCCCTGTTGCAATAAAATAATAGCTATTTTTCAATGACTTTGCAAACGTTGATTATTTTTGAATGATCAGTCCGAAAACGGGGTAAGGCGTGCTATTTTTACTTAATTCTTCTATGTAATTTGGTCCCTCGTTTTCCTTACCGACCAGGTTTAAAAGCCCAAACCCGATAGGAAGAGAGGCTTCAATTGCTACTATCCCTATTCTTCTTCTTCAGTCCCAAAATCAATTAGTCGGCACAAAGCAAATCTACAGAAGTTCAGTCGGCAAAAATGGCGTCATCTGATGTGGAGAAGAACAGGAGGGAGATTGAGAGAGAGGAGAGCTGTTCGGCGAAAGCAACGAAGCAAGGGGAAGGGCTGAGACAGTACTATATGCAGCACATCCACGATCTCCAGCTCCAAGTCCGCCAAAAGACTCATAATCTCAATCGCCTTGAAGCCCAGCGTAACGAGCTCAATTCTAAAGGTCTGATCTCTCCCAGAAATTCTAAATCTCGAAACCCTAACTTTAGCAAAACTTTGACTTCGGTAATTTTATCTTGAGACCCTAGACTTAACCAGTTTCTTACACATATAAATACTACCTTTTCGTGTTGTTTATTGTCGAGTTTTTGAGTTAAATGTTTCATCAAACCTTAGTGCGAAGGCAGCTAAGATATTAAACTTTTGTAATCCGGGAATTGACTGAATAACAAATTAAAGGTTAAAGGGTTCTATTTTTTGTAATTGAAACTGTATACTGTGCATTCACCGTAATACTTGTTATTTAACTATGATAGTCCAGCATGACAAGTGAGTAGAGGTGAATTCCTCCACTTTGGTGTTAGTTTAAGATTTGGTAACTGAAATACGTTAAAAATTGATGTAAGGCGTAGAGACCCAAAATCTCTCTACCTCTTTTGTGAGGTTAAGGGGTTGGGCAAATCTCTCTTGTGGGAAAAGTTTTCATGAAAAGATGTATACTTTAAGTTCTGTATAATATGTGAATGTGGCTTAACATGATGAAAGTTATTCTTGCGCAACTACTTAGAGGCTGGTTACCCCGCAGTAAAATTCTGCTCTTGGTTAATCGTTGAAAAGAATATCAGTTAAGATCATTTGTTACTGTAAGTACGGAGCTCTCGTGGTGTCTGAGCAATGAGCTAGGTGTATGTGGAAATTTCTTTTCTCCAGCTTTGGAATCTTGTCAGAGGACTTGCAATGGAAGGGCTTAAAACATAGCTATCAACTGATGCAAGTGCATATCATTCCGGCATGTGTGGATTTTAAGCACTAAGATACGTATAATTCAAAATCTTAAAATACGTGTCATCTTGGATTCACTATAGTCTTTTATATTCTATATTCAAACCTAAACAAATAGAGACGGAGAGAGGGAGGCATAAAGAAAGTTCTTGGGGAGGGGTTGTAAGGTTGGGCTTTCTGAAATTTCTAGCCTTTCTTGAATAGGTCTTGAGGTTTTTTGTTGGCATTTGTTCTACATCTGTTGAGGAATGTACTGAAATTGTCTTGATGACCCATGGTATTTTCTATTTTTTTTAATTGTATTTCAATCATGTGTGGACTTGTGAAAATTCTCTTGTATGTCTATTTTCAGTCAGAATGCTCAAAGAGGAATTACAATTGCTTCAGGAGCCTGGATCATATGTTGGTGAAGTTGTTAAAGTAATGGGGAAGTCAAAGGTTCTTGTTAAAGTAAGTGTATAACATCTTCTTAATCGTCATTAAATTACTTATTAAATCTTCCTACCATCGGTAAGTTTAAGTATAAGAGCAAAGAGCAGGTCTCATGTGGTCACCAGGCTTAAAAGAGGAAATTAAGGTGAATCAGTCATATATGCTGCACTAAGATGATGTACTTTCTGTTCGCACTTTGTTGATGGCCTACTTTGCTCTTCTTCTTTAGTTGAATACCTTTCGTGTTAAGGACCCCATTAGACCCTCATTTACTGTTTTACCCTTGTCTTATTAATTTTGCACTCCTCATTTTATGGTGTCTGCGAATTTTGACTCCTTACATCATAAATATGCTCTATGTGTTGACATTTATGATGTCAATTTCCATTTTATCCTTCTTTAGCATGTCATGGGTTCAAACTTTTCCTTTTACTATGAGGAAAGAATTTCTATTAGATTTTCAGCGGTAATTGAAAGTTTGAAACAATGAATTTGTGTGGATCATACTGTTTTGAATTTTACAAAGATTTTCTAGTACAAATCATTTGAACCGCGGCATTCCCTTACTGTATTTCTAGTTTATTTAGTAATCTTTTTTTCCCTCATCTTTGTGTTATACTCTAGGTTCATCCTGAAGGCAAATATGTTGTTGATATTGACAAAAGTATTGACATTACAAAGATCACTCCATCAACTAGAGTTGCCCTGCGCAATGATAGCTATGTCCTCCATCTAATTTTACCCAGCAAAGTAGATCCATTAGTCAACCTCATGAAAGTTGAGAAAGTGCCAGATTCCACTTATGACATGATTGGTGGTCTGGACCAGCAGATCAAAGAGATTAAAGAGGTACTTATCTTCTCTATTGTTTTTTTTGTTTGGTGGTTTTCTTGATCTTTCTTGTTAACTAAGTCTTTGATTTTTTACATAGTAATTGTATACTCGTCTTCGATTTTGTGGTCTATTATGCATTAGGTTATTGAGCTTCCCATTAAGCATCCTGAGTTGTTTGAGTCTCTTGGAATAGCTCAACCAAAGGTATATGTAGTCGACTTTATGAAGCTCTTCTTCAGTTAATTTTTCAGCGCTGGTAACCATATAAGTAATTGGACTCCTCCTCTATAAATGACAGGGAGTGCTGCTCTATGGGCCTCCAGGAACCGGGAAAACATTGTTGGCGAGGGCAGTTGCACATCACACTGATTGTACCTTCATTAGGGTCTCTGGTTCCGAACTAGTGCAGAAATATATTGGAGAAGGTTCTCGAATGGTGAGAGAACTTTTTGTTATGGCCAGGTTAGCTCTTAATTTTGAGAATCCAACAGTTATGCATATCTGATCTTATCACCTCAAATTCAAATCTGAAGCCATTTCTTGGTTGCTGCTAAGTACAATGAGCTTCTTGAATTGGGTCATGTGTTTTGTTTCCTGAGGGAGTGAGTGAGAGAGGGAATATCGACTCATAAGCCACTGACTACAGATCTATTGTTCTCGTAATTATAATGTCATTAGGTAATTTTAATCTGTCAATCAGAACATGTAGAGTTAAACCTTTTTTAACCATTTTATTGTGTCTTGAACCGTGTATATCTTCACAAAATGAAAACCATAAAACCGTGATATTAACTTTATATTTTCCTATGCTAAATAGTCTCTCAAAAATATTTAAAAAGCATTAAAGCTGAGCTGATATGGATTGTCCCAAGCTATTCATAACAGTTCTAGCCTACCAGTCATGTTTCTATTTGGTAGAACCATCTGTATCTGTAATCCACTATCCTCTGACCCGTTTAATCAGATTGGCGCCACGTAGGGCCCATGTAAGGGGGAAATGCTAGTCATATTTTTATATGGGTTGATATTGATTGTCCCAAGCTATTCATAGGTTTCTAGCCTGCTAGTCATATTTGTATTTGGTATGACCATCTGGTATCCAGAATCCACTATTCATTGTCCGGTCTAATCTAAATTGGCGCCACGTAAGGCCCATGTAAGGGGGAAATGCTTCCTCCATTTCTGTGGCTTAAACTCAATTCCTTTGGTTAAGAGTTGAGGGATGAGGTCCTTATCCAGAAAAAGGGTTGAGGGATCCCACCATGCCCCTTGGTTACCAGTCTCAATAGAGATCAGTAAACCTAATTCTTGACTTTTTTTTTTTGATAACCTTAACCTATTTATAGAGAAAACATTCTACTTAGGGGGGGNTTTCCCCTTTTTAAATGTGATCTATTGATTAGCACGTTTCAGTCACGTAGGAGATCAGCAAACCTAATTTTTTGACTTCTTTTTATAACCTCAACCTACTTATAGAGAAAACATATCTTGTACGCAATAAAGTTCTGCTTAGGGAGCCACCGGGAGAGAGAGGGGGGGGGGGGTTACTTGACTGGCCGTTGCCTGCAAATATTTCCCCTTTTTAAATGTGATCTATTGGTTATCAATGTTTCAATTTGTTTATCTTCAGGGAACATGCCCCTTCCATCATTTTTATGGATGAGATAGACAGCATTGGATCTGCTAGGATGGAATCAGGGAGTGGAAATGGTGATAGCGAAGTGCAGAGGACAATGCTCGAACTTCTGAATCAGCTTGATGGATTTGAGGCATCAAACAAAATTAAGGCAATTTCAGCGTGCTGTCTCAGTTATATATTGCTTGGTTTATAATAACTAGATTAAAGTGAGTGGATTGGAGCTGAGACAGGTTTTACTTTTGCTTCAGGTTCTAATGGCCACAAACCGTATAGATATTCTAGATCAAGCACTCCTTAGACCAGGAAGGATTGACAGAAAGATCGAATTTCCAAATCCGAATGAAGAGGTATGGTGCTTCATATAGTTTTTAATATGTGGTTGAGAATTAAGATGATCAATCACCTTTTGCGTTTCCTGGGTCCCTCATTTTAATTGCTTGTGCTTGTTGATTTATATGCCGAATGTACTGGGAAATATTAGTAGTACACGTAAAAATAGTTTATGTTTGAGTAGACACAATAATATCTGTGCTTGTCATCCTACTCTGCTTCCTCATTTAAGCGGCTTGTAAAATTTGAAATTTTGCTGTATGCTTTTAGTTTTCATTTTAGCATGCGCTGATGATTTGTCCAATTCAACTTATCATTTGATCACTGTGCAGTCTCGACTGGACATTTTGAAGATTCATTCAAGGAAGATGAACTTGATGCGAGGGATTGATTTGAAGAAGATTGCTGAGAAGATGAATGGTGCTTCTGGGGCTGAACTTAAGGTGTGTGGTTATAGAATAATGCTTTTCTCGCTATACTATAGCAAATCAAATTCTTGATTGCTCGATGGCCTATTTAGGTTATTAGTTAAAACTTCTGATCTAGTATGTGATGAACTAATCCACCTTTTGCCTTGAATTGACAAGATTCAAAATGTATTTCTTGCTATGTTATTTTTTTGCTTGCTCATGATCTATTCCTTCTCTATCTATTTGCAGGCTGTATGTACAGAAGCAGGGATGTTTGCTCTAAGGGAAAGAAGGGTGCACGTGACTCAAGAAGATTTTGAGATGGCTGTTGCCAAAGTAATGAAGAAAGAGACGGAGAAGAACATGTCATTGCGAAAGCTGTGGAAGTAGATGATAACCAACACAAATGGCATTATCTAGTTGTGGACATTAGATACATAAACACTTTGCTCAATTGATCGTCTATAATTGCAGTACCAGTAACTTGTTGTCCTTGGATCTTTTATTTTACTCAAGGCGCTTAAGACTTCCTTCAGTATTTTCATGGGACTCGTTTCATATCTTTGGCTGTTTCTCATGTGTAGCTGCAATTCAAAATTATTAAATTCAGAAAATTCCTAGTGTTTATTCGCACAGCTTCAGTATTTGCCACTCATTGGTTCTGAGTTGCATTTTGTTGATTGATTTTGGTATCCTTGATTGCTGGACCATAGTTCCACCCTTCAGTGGAAAGTCTGAAATAGGAGCTTTACTTATAGCTTGTTTGGTTGTGGTTTTCTTCTCTTGTGGCCAAAAAGTGCTTTTCTCCAAAGTTAAGGTGTTGGCTAGGTTTTAGTAGAGAAAAAGTGGTTTTGAGTAGTAGTAGAAGTAGTTTTTGAGAAGCATTAAGTAGTTTTTTTCTCCATTAGCACTTTTTTTAAAAAGTATTTTTGAGAAAAATACTCCTTCCGTTTCAGTTTATGTGAACTTATTTCCTTTTTGGTCCGTTCCAAAAAGAATGAATCCTTTCTAAATTTGGTAATAATTTTGCTTAAACTTACAACTCTACCCTTAATGAGAAGCTTTTATAATTACACAAATATTCTGGGGCTCATTTGAATTTGTTTAGGACCACAAATTTCAAAAGTATTCATTTTTTTCTTAAACTTCGTGTCCAGTCAAACAGGTTGGAGAGAGTATTTAGAAGTACATTTTAAAAGTTGGCTAAATATGAATTGTTGTGCTTTTCAAATTGATTAGTTGCTTCTCACCTAAAGTATTTTTTTGAAAAGCATTTTTGAGAAATACTTTGTAAAATAAGTTGATTTTAGAAGTACGGGTAAACATGCTATTATATTTCGAAGGCACAGACGTCAATTGTGGTCTTGAAATTTAGTCTGTGAAACCCCCAAACCCCAGATAAGGCAAGTGTTTAGATATGGAAAGAGCCAAAAATATTCTTGAACTATCGAAAATAGAGTAATTATGCCCTTTATTTGCTTTTGGGTATAATCGATCCTTGTCGTTAAAAAAGTGGCTTCTATTTGCCACAGATTCTAAAGCTCGCATAAAATAATATTTTCTTGCTGACTTCGAAATTATGTTTGAAAAAAAAAAAAAATCAAAAAAGAAGATCCCTCAAGAATCTTTCTTTTCAATCAGCAAAAGCTCAAAACAATCACATTGAATCAATCTTTTAAATTGGGAGGGTAATCAAAAAAAATCAATCTTTTAACAACTAATTTGCTTGCACTAATGATTTCCAAATCACTCTTTAGGTCTACCTCTTTTGTTATATAATTTTTTTTTTCTTTTTTTTTTTTTTGGTTGCTTCAGCTATGAACAAATACAGCCACACCCAAAGATCAAAAGAACTACAAAGATGATGATGATAATAACAATAAGATGCTCTTAGTCTTACACTTTATTCCTTTTTATTAAGATTTTCTAAAGAACGAATTACAAAAAAATACATATGACTTCATCCCATAACAAAAAATAGTCCATGTGTTTAAGTTTTATCCTATCTAGCCCATATTGTACATATTTTGAAAGCACTAGCAAAATAAAAAATTGTGTTCTTACAATCATTACTTTTAAAACTTATGGATTAAATATGTATTCTCACAACCATTACTTTCACTCTCTCTTCTTCGCACATCTTCTACATATGCTTCAAGGGGCTGGGTATTTTTCGCTTCTCCCCATGTGTCACCTGGTTGCAATGTAAGAAAATTAAAAAGTAGAAGTCCACCATTAAAGGACATTCAAAGCTTTGCTTTCGAAAATATGATTTTTTGAGTTTGTTAGTTTTTTGGATTGGATGTTGTTCCAATTGATTGCAAATATCAAAAGGAGTTCAAGATTTAAATTCGAAGTGATTTGGAGTAGATTTGAGCAAGATTTGAGTTAAATTTCAGAAAGACGCAAGGAAGAAGACGAAGTCAGTTTTTTGTATAATTTTATATAATTATGTATAATAGTGTATATGAGTGTATAAACACATCTTATAGACTATTATACACCTTTATACAAACGTCAGTAGACGAACCACTTCCACGATTTTCAGTTGTAATTCTTGTTCAAAATCATCCAAATCTCCATTAAATGACTTCAAATTTTATATGCAACCTCCTTATACTATTTCTAACAAGTTTAAATAATACCACTCCAAAATTCTCACAAAATTAAAATTATAATTTAACCCCACATATTTAAGCTTGTTAAAAATCTTATTTTCACTACCCAAGTGAACTTGATTTGTTGAACTAATATTGAGTCACAATTACTGATTCGAAAGTTAACTTAAAAACCTGATTAATCTTTTAAAAAAATTAAATAGTAAGTTCAAGAACCAATTGGAGTTGAATGTTGAGTATTAGCCTATAATTTTTGGGCTAATTGGTTGTAAATTGAAAAGTAGGAAGCCCAATTGTTCTTATGTAAAATTTTTCGGGGCATTTGCATCTATACCCACTTTTTGGGTCACGTTTTAACTTGTGCCCGCTTTGCAAAAAAAAAAAAAATGCAAGCGTACCTGCTTTTTTGCGTAACTTCAACATACATGGCTGAAGTAGCAAAGACAATCATGCAAAACATCAGCATTCTAGTAGACGGGCTTGAAGTAGCAATTGTATTGATCCAAGTGTGCTGAAGTTTTTGTTTGTAACTGCTGAACTTAAGCATAGTAGCTGAAGTTTTGTTTACTATTTGCTGAAGTTTTTGTTTGTAATTGCACTAAATAAGCTGAAGTTTTTGTCTTGGATTCATTAGTTTTGTCATTAAGCTTTCTCAAAAACTTCAGCAGAAGATGCTGAAGTTAGTTAGTTCATTTATAAAAACTTCAGCACTAAATAAGCTGAAGTTTTTTTGTACTAGATTCATTAGTTTTGTCATTAAGCTTTTTCAAAAACTTCAGCAGAAGATGCTGAAGTTATAAAAACTTCAGCACTATATAAGTTGAAGTTTTGAAAAAAGTTTTCTAACATAATCAGATTGTCAACAGTATCTAAATCATAAATTTTAGAAACAATAAACGTGAAAAGAGTAGAATTATCATGAAAAGAATCACTAAAGTGTGACCTTAAACTTCCAGTACGTGAAAATATTCACAAATTATTGTCTACTAACTTACGTAATTATTTATAATTTATTTTTAAATAATCTGACAAACATACTTATGACAATCATCCCATGAACTGAAGTATCATAGCAACACCAACATATATTCCGGCAACCATATTTTCAATGTAACACTATCAAATCAATTGCACTTTGAGAAATCTATTATTTACCATGATATATTGATGATAATTGAATCAAATAGTGATGAATAATTTAAGGACTCAATTAAAAATATATTATTTTTAACACGAAATGGATTCTTACACTAAACAAAAGAAAACTACCAATCAAACTAGAATGTAAAGGTAAATAACTATATTAAAAGTGCAAACTATTAACATTTACCATAAATTTTTTGAAATTTTGTATCACAATATACATATTTATAAGTGTAATAATAAATTTGAAATAGCTATTACTTTAGTCGGTTTGGTTTGGTTTGGTTTTTTTCTGATTAAAACTAAAACCAAACCAAATTTGATCGGTTTTTAAAATTCAAAACCAAAACCAAACCAAACCAAAAAGTATCGATTTTTTTGATCGGTTTGATTTGATTTTCGATTTGGTTCGATTTTTCGAGTTTTTATGAACATCCCTTTTTGGAACCCCCATATAGGTCTAATTTCTGGATGGCAATGATGAGTTCTATTTTAGATTAGGTAAAGAGATTGTCTTTAGTTTTATTGTGAATTTAAAAATGGGTGACTATCTGTTAAAAGATTTTTTCAATATGCTTGTTTTGAGGTTTTGATGATTGAAGAAATAGATTCATGAGGGATTTTCTTTTTTGCTATTTTTTAACTCTCGATTTCCAAAAATTATAATTTTATGTGAGTTGTGGAGTTTATTAACAGGGAGGGACAAATATGAGCCGCTTTTCAAATAGCGAGGATAAATTAGTATCCTAAAGTAAACGGTGTGCATAATTGCTCTATTTTCAATAGTTTAAGGATATTTTTGGGTCTCTACCTTTTTGGATAAAATAGGAAAATAATCATTTCCTATCGTCTCATTAAGCATTAGACACAATTTTTAAAAGTAAATAAATTTTGCCTCTATGTCATAAAAAGGACAAATAGCATCTCTACTGCCAACAATATTTATGCTAATGCCTTTGGAGGAGGCGAAGGCTGCAATGCCGGAAGACTAATTGAAAGTTGAAGTAGGAAATCAAAATTATTTAGGATTTTATATTTGTAAGTTTATTTAATACCAGAGCAGTTGCCGAGGAGCCGCCGGTAGCTCCAACTGAGGGGCAGGTACCGGAGGCGCCTGCTGTTACCCCCGGACTTAAGGAGACCATAGAACAGTTCCTGAGCATGTTTAGAACATTGGCTCAGGCGGGGTTGTTTCCGGTTGCACCAACTACTTCACAAACTGGGGGAGGGACTCAGACTCCCGCCGCCCACACCCAGAGCAGCGAGTTCATGTTGGTCGGGTTTTAGGCGTCATGGCGGCACAACCTGTGGTTCCATTTTAGCTCGTAGTCAAGGCACCATCATCTGAAGAAGAGCAGCTTAGACTTGCAAGGTTCAAGAAATACGAACCTCCTTCCTTCAGTGGTTTGACTTCTGAGGGTGCACAGGGTTTTCTGGAGGAGTGCCATCGCATTCTCCGCACTATGGGTATTGTTGAGACGAGTAGGATTGCTTTTACCACGTTCCAGATTAGGGTAGCGGCTTACCAATGGTAGTGGGCATATGAGTTGGATAGCCTGCCGATGCAGCTTCACTTACATGGAGTCAGTTTTCAGAGATGTTCCTGAGAGAGTTTGTACCTCAGTCCCTTCGGGATGCATGGCACGCGGAATTTGAGCAGCTGTGCTAGGGCACTATGTCTTTGTCAGAGTATGCCATTAGATTTAGTGATTTGGCTGGACATGCACCAACCTTGGTTTCTACAACTCGAGAGAGGGTCCGCCGGTTTATTGAAGGACTTCATCCCAGCATCAGGACTAGCATAGCCCGGGAGTTAGAGATGGATATTTCGTTTCAACAGACATTGAGTATTGCTAGGAGAGTGGAGGACATGCTTGCTCGAGAGAGAGAGAGAGAGGATAGAGAGGTCAAACGAGGCTAGGAGAGAGAGGACAGAGAGGCGAGGAGGCCTCGTAGACCGAGGAGATCTGCTGGTCCTTGTTTTAGAGTCAGGGTGCGACGCGCTCCATGTTCTGCATATTTACTTTGGGACTATGGAACGGTATTCAGGGAGATTCTCCTGTTCTGCATATTTACTTTGGGACTAGGAACAATATTTTGAGAGATCCCCCTGTCCTGCATATTTACTTTGGGACTACGGAATAGTATTCTGGGAGATCCCCATGCATATTTACTTTGGGACTACGGAACAGTATTCCGGGAGATCCCACTATATATTTACTTTGGAACAATGGAATGATATTTTGGGAGATCCCCCTGCAAGCATTCTACATGTTGTCCGTTCTTTTCTTTATGCTTACTAACTGGTATGAACTATGTTAGGACACTTGCACAATCATATAGGTAGCTAAGCACCCTTATTGGATAAGAGTTTTTTCTTGATATTGTTATGATGGGTTTTCAATGTCTTAGTCTTATGCGTCTTATGTTTTGATGATCTAACAAACTTGTCGTGAAGAACCAGATAGAGAACCTGACCCACAGGATATACATCTCATGTGAACTGATCGAAGTTTGAAAAATAGCATATAGATGAACGACCACAGGGAGGAACACGACAGGGACCTAATGACCTGTTCCCTTAGAGTTCTCCGACACAAGAAAGTCAGTGACTGTATGCAATCAATATAAAGAGGAACACAACAGGGACTTGCTCCCTTAGGGTTGTCTAACAAAAGTACAAGTCAAGTACACAGCTGGAATGCATCATAAGAAAGTGACCATCAAGCAACTGTCCCAGAAGAGGAACACAACTAGGACCTGGTCCTATGGTGTGTCATGACAGAAGTACAAAGTCCACTATCCAGCTGGAACGCAACTGCCCAGAAGTGGTTATGCAGACAGTACAACAGTCACTTCTCATTGGGAAAAAGCGTACACCAAGAGTTGACATCACTATCCATTGTGCTATCTTTTATGATAAAACAACTTAGTGCAAGACACACCATCGTTGTGCATTCAATGATATTCTCTCAAGAAGAAAAAGCATTCATCCGGCATTGAAGTCACTGGTGTGTCAAGAACAAGAAGATAACTCCGCTAAGGATCAGTTTCTAAATGAGTTTATGTACATCCATAGTTGAGTTGTAATCTTGTTATTTGTTCGTCATTGTAATTCATGGTTTGCTTTCTTAGAAGCGTTGTCTTAGGAAAAAATCAAATTCATAAACTTCTGAGTTTATGTTGTGACTAGGGATAGTCATACGTTAAATCCCTTGTAACAAGGAGAGTTATAGAGTGGTTTGTGGTGGTGCATCACAAGTTAGTTTGAAGTCTTTGCAATAGGGTGTTTGCAAAGTGGCTTGTAATAGATAGATTACAAGTTAGTAAAGTTTAAAGCCTACAAGCTTAGGTCATGGTTTTTTTGATCCCCTTGTGTGGGATTTTTTCATGTAGAAAATCTCTTGCCTTCTTTACATTCAGTCTTTACTGCATTCTACGTGTTATCTCATAGAGGACCAGGTACTCTATAGTTTGGTGGACTCATATAAACTATCAATTGGTATCAGAGCAGGTTTCTCCTATCAGGCTAACACCTAGGAGGGATCCTCAATGGCTACTCCACCAAGCTTTGAAGAAGAACAATCAACCTATAGACCTCCCAAATTCAATGGCCAATACTACGGTTGGTGGAAGAGGCAGGATGCATGATTTCATTATGGTATAAGATTCAAAGCTGTGGGACATCATTTTTGATAGTCCACATGTTCCCATGAAGAAACTTGAAGAAACAGGACCATTGGTGCCCAAAGGGAGAAGAGAGTACAACGACATTGAAGAAAAGTTGTAGAAAAGAACTATCGTGCCAAGAAAATCTTGATGTGTGGCATAGGACCTGATGAGTACAATAGAGTATCAGCTTGTGATACTGCCAAAGAAAAATGGGAAGCTTTACAAACACCATACGAAGGATCTACTCAGGTCAAACAATCCAAGATCGACATGCTCACCACTGAATATGAGCTCTTCAGGATGAAGTATGATGAGTCCATACAAGATATGTACACTAGATTCACCTCCATCATAAATGAGCTTCACTCACTTGGAGATGTCATTCCCAGAAACAAGCTCGTAAGGAAAATTCTCTATGTTCTACCTGGGTCTTGGGAAAGTAAGGTAAATGCCATCACTAAAGCTAAAGATCTACAGACTCTGACCATGGATGAGTTGATTGGTAATAGAAAATATACGAGATGAAAAGAAAGAAAGACAGTGAAAGAAGAGAGCCTAAGAAGGAAAAAAACCTGGTGCTTAAGGCTGAAAGTAGTGATTCAAGTGATGAAGATAGTGACATGGCCTATCTTACTAAGAGATTTCAAAAAATGGATTGAAGAAATGGTAGCTTACCAAAGATGTGGAAAGTCAGGGCATTTCATCAAAGACTGTCCACTCGCGAAACAGGAGCAGTACAAGAAAAATCCTGACAAAGCAGGAAAAAGGAACCTGGTTCCAGAGAAAAGATTCAATCGAAAAAGTGCTGCAAACAATATCGTTAAGCAGGATCTTGCTTCTTGGGGAGGCTCCTCAAGTGAATCTGAAAGGGAATCACACACAAAAAATAGTTCCATAATGGCAGTGGAAACTGAAGCAACTAAGTGAATGTACGATTCACTGTTCGCGCTGATGGCTCAGTCAGATGATGATGATGAAGAAGATAAAGATGATGAGGTAAACTTTAGGGATGTTCTGAGAAATCTGAAATCCTATTCTTCTAAGAAGCTAAGGTCTTTGTCAAATTTCCTAATTGATGCCTATTATAGTCTTGTAAATGATAAGGAGATCCTGACCATAAAACTAGGAGAGACCGAACAATCTAGAGATGATCTAGTGGTCTGTGTAGTGGACCTAAATGAGACCATAGCTAATCTTGAACAAGAGAAGGAAGCCTTGAATGAAAGAATAACTAGTGTGGAAAATGAGAGACGATATGATGGTAGCAGTTGTTTATCCAAAAGAAATAATAGAAAGCCTTAACAATAAGAAACACACCTTAGAAGAAAGAGTTGTATCTACTGAAGTGGAAATGGATGACCTGTTAGTAATATGCACTAATCTAGAGGAAACAATTGAGGGACTCAATAGAGAACATAGGAGTGTAAGTCTTGGGAAAGGGAAAAAAGTAGCCAGTGAGTTGCACATCTTGCTTGAAAATGAGTTAACTGTTGTAAAAACCAGTCTTTGTAGTGAACTCGAGAGGAATCAGCTACTCCAAGCTGAGTTGGAGAAAGTAAGAAATGATACTGAGAAATCCCTGAAGTGGACCTGGTCCTCAGATGCCGTCACTGCCATGTATCTCAACAATAGTGGGAATAAGCAGGGCATCGGGTTTCAAAGGGAGAAAACTCCCTACAACCCGCACAACAAGTATGTCACTGTACCTGATAACTGGCTATGTACCCACTGCGGTAACAATGGGCATTTTAAAGAAAATTTCCAGGCCAGGGTTCAGTCTGCTCAGAAGAACAAAGTGTTTACTGATAGAGTGACTACTAGCAAAGGACCAGGTACCAATCGCAAAATACGGATGCTGCCTGCGTGGACTGGGAGATCCTTCATTCACCTTTTTTTATCATAATAAGGGACCCAAACTAGTTTGGGTTCCTAAATATTACCCTTGATGTGCATGACCAGGGAGCGGTGAGAGGAAGCGGACTGTCATGGACTATGGACAGTGGATGCTTAAAGCACGCAACTGAAAATATCATGAATGTCTTCTCACTGAAAGCCCTGTAGGAAGGGAATGTATCCTTGAGAAGGAAGTAAAAGGGTATATTCTCAGTGAATGAAGAGCCAGAAAGGTTCCTTTGGCACTCGAGTGGGAACGATCACTATGTGAATGGCCTAAAAAGTGCAGTCACCAACCGAATAATTTGCCGAGTAGTCTCAGTGGACAAAGGCAAGATCAGTCACTTCTGATAATCATTAATCTCCACAAGATAGCGGTATAAGATGAGTGAAGTTGCAACCATGGCATAAAGGATTGGCATATGCAAGCTTCTCACCCCCGAATAAATTAACTCAGTAGGACCTAGTCCGTGGTCTGCCAAATTCAAGTGTCACCTGGACATTGGTTCTCAAATATGATGGAGGAGCGGGAGAAGGGATTATGCACAATTTCTCAACACCAAGGACTCCACAACAAAATGGCGTGGCTGAAAGAAAGAACGGAACTAGATGAAGCTACATGGACTGTGCTCATCACCTATGGAAACGCCAAGAAATTTTGGGCAAAAGAAATAAATACTGCTCTCTACCTTGGGATCAGGTGTCAGATCAGGTCCCTCCTAAATCAAAACTCACCAGGAGCTGTCAGTTGGAACAAAATGCCTTGTTCTTGACAACATGAAGGATAAGATTGGGAAGCTCAATGCAAAAACACGAGAAAAGGAATCCTTCTAGGGAACAACTCACAAAACAAGGCAACAAAGTCTCCAACAAAGGGAGTACTAAATAGAAGGAGATGCTCATGTATTCAGCAAGATACTCTCCCTTGCCAAGAAAGAAACCGTGAGGATCAATATGATGAACCAATCCTATCTCTGGGAAATATCTGAGGCTTCGAATAGGGAGGATGATAAAGTGATCAAGATAAAGGAGACTGGCGAACAATGACGCAACATCATCCTCCACATCTCACAAAGAACCTGGTACGCCATTGACTACCACTGAAGCTTAAGAAAGAAGTAAAGATGTAGATCATGGAACTGCACAAGAAGAAGAACAGAAGACCAAACTCTAGATATCTGCATCAAGCCTTAAGTAGAGAATATTCTGGATAAATCAAGGTGAAGATGGGGTCACAAGAATCTGATCAAGAACCTGATCCTCCTTCTATCGGCTGAGTAAGACACCGTCAGGTAAAGGTAGCTAAAGTGTTTTCTGACCAAGCCTAACTCACATCAATACCGTTGTAGGTAAACATGCATGATGATCATAGAAGCTAACAGTACAGTTATGAACTGCAAGAGGGGAGCTGCTAAAATTTTGTTCAAAAGAATACTCCGGCATCAGGTTCTTATATCTCAGGTTAGTAGTAATGTGCCTGTTCTGCATGCCCTCTCAAAACAAAAAAAATGTGTGTTTAGCAAAATTAATTCAAATGCCACATTATCTGACTTTTCAACGTCTGTATGTCATGTCTTGTCTTTCAAATACTTTTGTCCCCTCTGCACGGTAACGCTTTCCTACAAACCTACCACCATTTTTAGGACTATTTAGAACCCGTTTCTTTCTCCTCTCATCATTAGCCCCTCTTCCAATAAAACTTGTATTTCCTCTCACGACAAGTCATGAACCTTCATCTTCGTTGTATAGCTAGGATCTTCTCTTCATCTCTCTCTTTCTCTATCTGCTCGTCTATCAAGTAATCATTTAATGGTGATCGAACAATCGTCTCATTCTACCACTTTTAGCATTGCTCCCATTTCATCATTTTCCTTGAAATTATCCCCAGAGCATCACTATTTCTTTCCTTCTACCACCTTACCCACTCCTAATGTCTTCCTATTTCTGTCAAACCATGTTTACCATTATTTTGAGAACCCTATGTCTAGTCAATCCTATGATCTCATCAAAGAACACACAGAAGGTTTTTACTCCTCAGGCGTCAGAAGCTCCCGAGGATGATCCTGACCAGTATATAAACTCCTCCATGTTGGATTTAGTGACTCTCAAGGAGTCACCAGAAAAGGAAGCAGCTCATAACATCATGGCTATAGTTGCTGAAAGTATGATGGATGAAGAACTTATCTCTCGTCTGTGTAGTAGGGGGAAGAAATTTCACTTCTGGGAAATGCAAGAACCACAGAACTCCTCGAGTCATTGGCTCATGATATATTCCCATAAAAGCCTTCCAATGAACCCGTTTCTCTTCCATGCAAGCCCACTCCTGCACCTCCTATTCACTCCAATCTCTTAGAGTCTTCCTCCAAATCACTCACTATCAGGTCACTACAATAAGAGAGCTTTGAGTCCTTATTTCAGAAAAGTAAGAGGAGCGTCAAGACAAGGAAAAAGAGGAAAATGAATCCAAAAGATTTCACCAAGAGTGGGTCAGTAAACCAAATAGAAAAAGATGCCTCGAAGGAACCTGGTTCCTCAGCACAACAATCTATGGCAACTCAACAGTCTATGGAAAAGGTCATTGATGAAACTGTTGAGAAATATAAAGGGTCATCTGTGAAGTACAGTAGCAAGTCTAAACGGATTTCAACCGAGCTAGTCATGTCTGAGGACAATACTGTGGGTATGGCAAGCTGGAAGGGAAAGTCTGTAGAAGGGTCTAGCAAACGAAAAAAGGAAACTGTTAAGGAACCTGGTTTAGTAAGGTCCATGACCTGTGATGGTGGTCATTGGCGGCAGAGATTAAGAACTCAGAAGGTATTGTGGGGACGTATATTTGATCCAGCAATTTCGGAGATGACAGGCATGAGACAAATTCTGGAGATTGTGGAATTTCAACAATTGGAACACCTGTTTGAAGGAAGCATGCCACTATTGTATGAAGATGCAATACAAACCTTCTACACATCTCTTTTCACTGTTGAGGGGGATCACATCTATGCGCTCGTAAATGGGGTAGACATTATACTCGATGCTTCAACATTGGGAAAGGTTCTTAGAATTTCGTGTGAAGGTATGTCCTCAGTTAAGGGTATCTATGGAGTAAATATTCAAAAAGCGACCATGAAAGACCAAGCAATTCAACAGGGGGAACAAGTGCATAAGAAGGTATTGCTTACTGAGTACCATCTTCTCTTTGAACTGGTCAACAAAGTGCTTTTACTCCGCTTTGAGAGGCGATCCATTGCTACCAAATCAGATATGGTCCTAATGGAAGCGCTTGATGAGTTTGTCCCAATCAATCTGCCTGTAATCATGACAGACCATATGCAGAAGGTGGAAAATTTTAAGGGTGGAAATCATGGGTTACCTTATGGCTTTCTCCTCACTCAAGTGTTCAGATTCTATAAGGTCCCCTTGGGGAATCCCAGAGTGGGCGCACGCAAGAAGTCATTCTCTATGACTACTCTAGAAGAATGTGAATGTATAGAAAGAGTTGGTGGAAACATCTCGACCATTTCTCAGCTGATTAACGCTCAAAATGTAGCTTATGAGGAAATAAGAAGGCTGATGGCTCAAAATGCCATTCTGGAAACTCTGCTCAGTCAAGCAGCTAAAGGACCTGATTCTGTAAGTGAGGAGATTACACGACTGACAAAAGAAAATGAGAGACTTTGGGCTCAATTACTTGAAGAACAATTGTCTGCAAATGCTAGATTGGACCTGGTTCTCAAAACTATTGCTGTTTCTTCCTCCAAGCCTCCTTCCTTTAGTGTCCCTTAGGATCCTCTTTGTGTCCAACTATTTTTGCTCCAACATCCCACGGCTGTTATTTTACTTTTGTTCGACTATTTTTTTGTGTGATGGCATGTTAAATTTCACCATTACTGCTCCTGAATTGCTCAGTCCAATGTAAACGTTAATGAAACAACTTCCCTTTCGTTGCTTGTACAATATTGTATTCCTCTGGCTTCTCTTTTCTGTCATGTTATGTGCATATATGTGGCATGAGTTAGTTGTGTTAGACTTCTTTATGCTTATTACCTGCTTGTGCTCTTACTAATATCTGTTCTTTTTAATGATGCCAAAAGAGGGAAAAAACAGTATGTGTGAAGGTGTGAGAATGAGGGTACTATATGCATGATATGCATGTTGAGAGAGGTGAGGGGAATATGCTTTGTGTGTATAGGTAAGGGAAAATATAGATTAAGGGGGAATTACAAAGAGGGAGATTTGAGATTAAGGGGGAACTTTGTGTAGTTCTGGCATCTCATCTGGTTATTTTTGCTCTAAACAAATAATGTCCATGCCTAAGTTTGTCATCATCAATAAGGGGAAAATTGATGGGTTATCAATGTCTTAGTATTATGCGTCTTATGTTTTGATGATCTAACAAACTTGTCGTGAAGAATCAGATAGAGAACCTGGCTCAGACGATATACATCTCATGTGAACTGATCGAAGTTTGAAAAATAGCAAATAGATGAATGATGATAGGATAGAATTGCGTATTTTAGTCGGTTATTACACTCTAATTTACTGCACTTTAGTTGAGTTTGTGCTTTAATCGCTAGTGTTTTGCACTAACGGTGTGTTTTATGCCTTGTAGGAGTGATTACGAGCTATATAGATGTTATAGAATAAATTCAAGTGATTTGGAGCATTGAAGTCTGAGTAAAATCCCAAGGAATTAAGTCGGGATCGTATTCGGGGGTCAAATTTGATAATTAAGTGCGAACGAAGACTCGAGGAGGCATATTGCGCACTGTCTAGTAAAATAGACATAACATTTTTCGTACAACTCCATTTGGGCTCCACAATATATGGTTGGAAAGCTAACTCAAAGTCCTACAACTTCATTTTTTTAATTTTCCCAAATTCCAAACGGAACAGGGTGAAAAATGCATTAGAAAGTTCACCGCGATCGTCACTACGGTCCGCGCCTCAGTTTGAGGTAGTGCCTTCCGCGGTCATCACCGCGGTCCACGCCGCGGTCGCGGCAGTCCAGACATGAAATATTGTCCTTTTTGTGTAGTAGAAGGTATAATTGTTTGGGCCCGACCCTACTTGGTATATATACATGGAAAAATAGTATTTTTGAAGAGGGGACATATTTTTGACACATATTTGATCTAAGGAGGCAAGAACACAATAGGAGCAAGGCGGGGAATTCTTCAACGAGTTTTTCCTTCCTCTTCCTATTTTTCATTGTTGGTTATGACTTTTAGTATTGTAGTTTTACATACTATTATGAATAGCTAATTTGTTATCTAAAGTTTTGGGCGAAACCCATTGGGGATGAATTGGTTGTTATATTAATATAGTTTTGAGTTGGTTGTTAATCTCTATTTGTTCAACTACATTTTGATTTTGGTTAATTAAAAGGATCCTCAATTAGCCGTTCCTATTTATTATGTATCTGCTTGAGAGAGAGTACAGATTTAGGTATTTGTTTGAACAACATCACTCCCGAAGTATAGACGAGAGTCATAACCGAGGGTTTAGAGGTTGGATTAGAGATAACGATACCTCGGGTGCAATCTAAGTGAACTGTAATGTGAATCTAGCTAGCGTAGCTTGAGAGAGTGCGTCTAGTAAATTATCATAATTTCTTGAGAAGGATTTATGATAACTGGAGAGTTCATGATTGATAGAGGCAACTAAGTCAAAGCTATAAGAAACATACAACTAAGGAAATCAACAACGGGGGAAACCATTACCTTAGACCTTTATTCCAATTGTTTACAATTCAAGCATAGTTAGTTTTCAGCTGTTTATTTATTTTCAATCTTGTCTTCTTAGTGATATTAAACAGATACAGCTAAGCCTTAATTCTCTATGGGAGACTCCGGACTTGTATATCGGATTATATTTGCAACGACCGCTTATCCTTTTTAGGACTAGAGTTGGGCGTGACCAAATTTTGGTGCCGTTGCCGGGGAACTAACGGTGTAGTTGTAGCTGTATATATTGCTAGGTTATGAGTTTGAACTTTTATTTTGTTTAGTTTCTTTTTGTATTTTTTTTATAACTATAGATTTGAGAAACATGACATCTTGGAATTATGGAAATTTATGTGTAGATAATTCTACTATTGATCTCCATAAATATTGTGAAGGAAACCACCCATGGAAAAATTTTCAAAACGTTCCTAAGAGCGAGTTATGTGCACCAACTCAATCTTATTTGTGGAATGTGTGTGATGTGTGTGGTGGTAAAAATGGCCACCTTCATGGTTGTGCTTATATTTCTTATTTTCCCCCAACCCTTTACTATGATGGTTCTACCTTTACTTGTGAAGTTAATAGGAATAAAGAACCTGGGAATGCGGACTTGAAGGAGATCAAGGATATGCTAAATTGCCTTATGGAACAAAACAATGAGAAACAATTGCACATAGAAAGGCAAGAGGCAACTATTCGCAAGTTGGAGGCTCAATTGAGTCAAGTGGTTGGAGCTTTTAATGCTCAACAAGTCAATATTGAGGATAGTAGCCAAGAAGAGCAGGAACTTGAGGTGTTAATTGGGGAGGTCAGAGTGGAACACCATCAACCTAGCCAACTACAATTTGAGGATGTCAATATTGAAGAAGTAAGACTAGAGTTAGCCAAGGACATTGAGGATACGAATTTTGTTGACTCTAGTATCATTGATCCTGAGGATGTTGAAAATCCTAAAGCATGTGTTTGAGTGCATTGGTCCACACTCCAAGCATTTTTTCACATTATGTTTGGATGATGATATGGAATAGAGTCATCTGAACCAATCTAAGAGTCAAGGAATGGGGAACAAGGTGCATATATTCTGGAATTCTTCTTGCTAGAAAGTCAGGATTACATACCTCATACAAAGGCCAAGGAGTGCAAAATATTACATTATTTCCTTGGTCCAGTTAGATTCATTCCACCGCCCCAAGAGCATAATCATAGGCTTGAAGCAAAAATTGGGGTTCAATTCATAAGCTCGAGGTGGAGGCAAAAACTGATTCGCGTTGTGCCGCGACATTAAATCAAGTGCTTGTTGGGAGGCAACCCAGCTTTGTTGCTTTCTTTTATTTATTTATTTATTTATTTATTTTATTATATTATTTTTGTAGTGTCGAATTTTGATTTTCTAGGAGCATGGAAATGAAAGAGATTGGAAGGATGCAACAACAAACCAAATGGTTAGAACTAAGTGTGAGATACCCGCACGAAGGACCAAGCTTGGGAGAAGTCTGAGTACCCCACAAGCTGTTAGTGCTTCGGCCTTTGGCCTACCAGGGAGTTTCTTTTACCCTCTTATTAGTATGGTGTGCATTGGGGAAAATGCACAATTTTAAGTGTGGGGTGGGGAGATTGTCTGGGTGACTTTCTATGCTATTTTAGTTGTGTTAGTTTAATTGAATAATTTTTTTTAAATATCAAAGTTTGGATTTTTCCCGACGATGGATCTATTAGAAAATTTTCTTGAGGGATTTAAGTCTAAAGAAAAAATAAAATAAAAAGATTTTCTTTTGTTAGGTAGTGTAGCAATTCCCCCTTAGTTTTTCTTTGTGCCGCGGTTCTTTTCCAAGGGTTTTATTTGAACTGGGTGTAGTTAGTTTATTTGGGAGTAGGAGCCATTGTGTTGTGTTTTGAATTGAAAAAACATCTCTTGACTTTGTTATGCCTTGAGAATAGTGAGTACTTTGGTTGTGACGCTTAGGTTCAGTTTTTGACTCTTGTATAAGTACCTTAAATTGTATGATCTTAACTTTGCTTAACTTCTTTGACTAGAGTGCCTATGAAACCAATCTTGAGTGAGTTATGTGCCATGTGTGTGTAAGGATTTGTTATATTCTGTGCATTGCAATTGATGCCTAGAACTTGCCCTGTATGTTTGCAAAGCGAAATAGTAGTTTTGTTCAATCTTGGAAGTGATATAGGCGTTTCTTTGTTGAGCCGGAAATGTATATTTTGCCCACCTAATTGTTATGTATCATAGTTAACCCCTTTGATCCTACAATCTTGTTTCTTTGGCAATCACATTACAAGCCTTGCCCATTTGTTTGAATTAACCATCTATTTGAGCAATTATAACATCTCATGAGAACTTGAATTGTTATGAACTTTGTAAAAGTTAAAGTGTGGGGTGGTTGGTTTAGCTTTTGAGTGGAACTAATTGAATAAGGAGAAAGGTGCACTGTTTTGAAAAAGGAAGAGCCACTTGAATTGAAAAAAATAGTTGGATTGTCATGAAAAAAAAATTCCTTGATAAGTGGTGGCTCTTGACGTAAGTGTGCTTAAAGAATAATGGGGTAATTTACATTGATGTGAAGGTGGACTTTTGGTTTGACATAAGTATGGGGTTTAAATGTTAAAGTACATGTATTAAAGTGCTTAGGGAGGTGTAGTCACTCTTATATCTAAATGTATCCTACACGTCCCACAGCCTATATTACAGCCAAATAAAGTCCTAATTGATCCTAGATTGAATGAGCTCGATTAGTAGAGTAGTACACTACGGGCAAGCTTATGGTGCATATTTTGTGGCATATGAATGTTATTCTGAGAGTGAGTGAATTCTTTCTATCTTGAGTTCTTAAATGTTCTTAAAGTTTGTTGTGTGGAACTACTCTCTTTTGCTGTGTGAGGGCACTTGATTCATTAAGGAAAGGTAATGTCAGTGACCTCTATGTTAGAGCAAGTAGGTGAGTTGTGAATAATGCATGGTACTTGTTAGTCAAATCTTGAGGTGAAGATATTACGTTTTTGTGCTTAGTCTATTTTAAATACTCTTGGTGTGATATGTTAGGAGAATTGTTTAAAAAGGTCGTGTCTATAAAAAAAAGTATAGTTTGATTGCTTGAGGACGAGCAATGGTTTAAGTGTAGGTTCTTGATGATAGGCTAGAGTTGCATATTTTAGTCGGTTATTACACTCTAATTTACTGCACTTTAGTTGAGTTTGTGCTTTAATCGCTAATATTTTGCACTAACGGTGTGTTTTATGCCTTGTAGGAGTGATTCCGAGCTATATAGATATTATGGAATAAATTCAAGTGATTTGGAGCTTTGAAGTCTGAGTAAAGCCCAAGGAATTAAGCCGGGATCGTATTCGGGGGTCAAATTTGATAATAAAGTACGAACGAAGACTCGAGGAGGTATATTGCGCATTGTCTAGTAAAATAGACATAACTTTTTTCTCAAAACTCCATTTGGGCTAAAAAATATATGGTTCTAAAGCTAACTAAAATTCCGACAACTTTCATGTTTTACGGTTTTTCCAATTCCAAACGGAATAGGGTGAAAAATGCAGTAGAAAGTTCATCGCGGTCATCACCGCGGTCCGCGCTGCGGTTTGAGGCAGTGGCTTCCGCGGTCCACGCCGCGGCCCCGGCAGTCCAGACGTGAAATATTGTCCTTTTTTCGCGTAGGAGAAGGTATAATTGTTTGGTTCCGACCCTACTTGGTATATATACATGGAAAAACGATATTTTTGACACATATTTGACCTAAGGATGCAAGAACACAATAGGAGCAAGGCCGGGAATTCTTCAAATTTTTTATTGTTGGTTATGACTTTTGGTTTTTGTAGTTTTACATACTATTATGAATAGCTAATTTTTTTATCTAAGGTTTTGGGTGAAACCCGTTGGGGATGAATTGATTGTTATATTAATATAGTTTTGAGTTGGTTGTTAATCTCTATTTGTTCAACTACGTTTTGATTTTGGTTAATTGAAAGGATCCTCAATTAGTCGTTCCTATTTATTATGTATCTGCTTTTGAGAGAGTGCATATTTAGGTAGTTTTTTGAACAACATCACTCCCGGAGTATAGACGAGAGTCATAACCAAGGGTTTAGAGGTTGGATTAGAGATAACGATACCTCGGGTGCAATATAAGTGAACTATAATGTGAATCTAGCTAGCGTAGCTTGAGAGAGTGCGTCTAGTAAATTATCATAATTGCTTGAGAGAGATTTATGGTAGCTGGAGAGTTCAT
>MU707351.1:149853-160052 GCA_026770625.1 Nicotiana glauca
TTAGTCGTTCCTATTTATTATGTATCTGCTTTTGAGAGAGTGCATATTTAGGTAGTTTTTTGAACAACATCACTCCCGGAGTATAGACGAGAGTCATAACCAAGGGTTTAGAGGTTGGATTAGAGATAACGATACCTCGGGTGCAATATAAGTGAACTATAATGTGAATCTAGCTAGCGTAGCTTGAGAGAGTGCGTCTAGTAAATTATCATAATTGCTTGAGAGAGATTTATGATAGCTGGAGAGTTCATAATTGATAGAGGCAACTAAGTCAAAGCTATAAGAAACATACAATTAAGGAAATCAACAACGGGGGAAACCATTACCTTAAACCTTTATTCCAATTGTTTACAATTCAATCTTAGTTAGTTTTCAGCTGTTGATTTATTTTCAATCTTTTCTTCTTAGTGATATTAAATAGATACAGATAAGCCTTAGTTCTCTGTGGGATTCAACTCTGGACTTCTATATCGGATTATATTTGCAACGACCGCTTATCCTTTTTAGGACTAGAGTTGGGCGTGATCAATGAACGACCATATGGAGGAACACAACAGAGACCTAATGACCTGGTCCCTTAGAGTTCTCCGACACAAGCAAGTTAGTGACTGTACGCAACTAATATAAAGAGGAACACGATAGGGACTTTCTCCCTTAGGGTTGTCTAACAAAAGTACAAGTCAAGTACACAGCTGGAACGTAGCAGAAGAAAGTGAGGTGTTTGGTGGACTCACATAAACTATCATGTTGGGTGTAGATGCACACTCTTATTTACTAGCCTTTTATATGAGAATGGCTCGATTTGGCACGTGAATCATTAGTGCGATTATGAGGTGTGATGAGGGCACAAGATTCCAAGTGTTAGGGTTTCATGTATTGAGACCCGTGAGTTGTAATTTATCTGATATTCGATACTTCGTGAAATTTGTTGACTAAAATCAAATGTGAAAGCTGTCGTAGTTGCTAAGTTTTGTCCTTGCTGTATCTGTGGTTTTGAATTTAGGTTGTGTTTCCGCTCACTCTTCTGTGTCATTATTATGATATTCCGCTGATACTTGTCATTTCCCCTCTTTTATTGTAATTACTATATTGTTAGTCATATTGCGTAGTTTTTATGTAGAAATCATGAACTGTTGTTCATATACTTATGATTGTTCAAGTTATTAGACCAGTATGTGTCTTGACTGTTCCTCATCACTACTCTATCGAGGTTAGTCGTGATACTTACTGGGCACCGTTGTGGTATGCTCATTCTACACTTCTATACATTTTTGTACAGATCCAGGTATTGGTTTGCTAGTAAATGTGCGGACAGTTACTGTAGAGACTCAAGGTAAACCTGCTGCTGCATTCGTAGGCTTCGGAGTCACCTTCTTATTTTGTATTTACAATGTTCGCTCTTATTTCGAGACGATGTTATTTTAGAGTTTTTTAGCAAACTTTGTAGAGCTTATGACTTGTACTACCAGTTTTGAGAAATTGTAAGTTTTTTTTGTTGTAAAGATTTCTATATTGAGACTGTTAGATTTTCTTTATTATTTTTGTTATTCAGTAAATGTTAGGCTTACCTAGTCCCTAAGACTAGGTGCCATCACGATTCCTAATCGAGGGGAAATTGGGCCATGACAAGTTGATATCAGAGCATGCTTACTTGGGGACTCGGTATTGTCATTACGAGTTCCTTGTTATGTCATTTGGGCTGACCAATGCACCATCAACATTTATGTATTTGATACACAGTATATTCCGACCATATCTTGACTCGTTTGTCATTGTCTTTATTGATGACATTCTGGTATACTCTTGGAGTTGGGAAGATCATGAGCAGCACCTGAGCATAGTGCTTCAGACCTTCAGAGAAAATAAATTATATGTGAAGTTGTCGAAATGTGATTTTTGGTTGGATTCGATAACATTCTTGAGTCACATAGTATCAAGTGAGGTGATCAAGGTGGATCCGAAGAAAGTGGAAGCGGTGCAGAGTTAGCTCATATCATCCTCAGCTACAGAGATTCGTAGTTTTCTTGGCTTGGCAGGTTATTACCATCGATTTGTTGAGGGATTTTCATCTATTGCATCACCTATGACCAGGCTGACCCAAAGGGGTCCTCCATTTAGATGGATAGAAGAGCATGAGGAGAGCTTTCAAAAGCTCAAAACAGCTTTGACTACAACCCCAGTCTTGATATTACCTTCAGGTTTGGGGTTTTATTCTATCTATTCTGATACCTCGAGGATTGTCCTTGGAGCGGTATTGATCCAGACAACTGAAGGTGCATGAGAAGAATTATCCTATCCATGATCTCAAGTTAGCTGCTATTGTTCACACCTTGAAGATCTGGCATCATTATTTGTACGGTGTTCCTTGTGAGCTCTATACTGATCACTGAAGTTTGCAGCATCCGTTCAAGCATAATGACCTTAATTTGCGTCAGAGGAGGTGGTCAGAGCTATTGAGGGACTATGATATCACTATCTTGTATCACCGGGCAAGGCCAATGTGGTGGCCGATGCTTTGAGTCGTCGGGCGGAGATTTGGGGAGTTTGGCTTATCTACCAGCAGTAGAGAGGCCTGTGGCAATGGAGGTTTAGGACTTAGCTCGACAGTTTATGAGATTGGATATTTCGGAGCCCAGTCGGGTCCTAGCTTGTGTGGTTTCTCGCTCTTCCTTGTTTGATCGTATCAGAGAGCGTCAGTATGATGACCCTCATTTACTTGTCCTTAAGGACAGGGTCCTGAATGGTGATGGCAGAGATGTGACCATTGGTGATGACGGGGTATTGAGGATGTAGGGTTAGATATCTGTACCCAATGTTGATGGGCTTTGGGAGTTGATGCTAGAGGAGGCCCACAATTCGCAGTATTCCATTCATCCGGGTGCCGCGAAGATGTATTAGGATTTCAGGCAGCACTATTGGTGGAGGAGAATGAATAAGGATATAGTTGGGTTTGTAGCTTGGTGCCTCATTTGTCAGTAGGTGAGGTATGAGCATCAGAGACCAGGTGGCTTGCTTCAACAAATAGAGATTCCGGAGTGGAAGTGGGAGCGGATCACCATGGACTTCGTACTTGAACTCCCAAGGACTTTGAGGAAGTTCGATGCCATTTGGGTGATTGTGGATCGGTTGACCAAGTCCGCACACATCATTCTTGTGTGAACTAAATATTCTTCGGAGCGGTTGGCGAAGATTTATATTCCGGAGATTGTTTGCTTGCATGGTATTCTAGTTTCTATCATTTTAGATAGGGGTACTTAGTTCACATCAGGGTTCTGGAGGGCCATACAATATTAGTTAGGTACTCAGGTGGAGTTGAGCACAACATTTCTCCCCCAGACGAACGAACAATCCAAGAGCACTATTTGGATTCTTGAGGATATGATCTGTGTGTGTGTGATGGAGTTTGGAGGTTCTTGGGATCAATTCTTGCCACTGGAAAAGTTTGCGTACAACAACAATTATCAGTACAGCATTCTAATGGCACCATATGAGGCTCTGTATGGTAGGCGGTGTAGGTCCCCAGTGGGTTGGTTTGAGCCGGGTGAGGCTAAATTTTTTGGCATAGACATGGTTCAGGATGCTTTGGATAAGGTTAAGGTAAGTCAAGATAGACTTCGCACAACCCAGTCCAGACAAAAGAGTTATGCGTACTGGAAGGTTTGCGATGCTTCATTTATGGTTGGAGAGCGGGTCTTACTTTGGCTTTCACCTATGAAGAGCGTTGTGAGATTTAGGAAGAAGGGGAAATTGAGTCCAAGGTTTACTGGTCCCTTTGATGTATTGTGACGTATTGGGGAGGTTGCTTGTGAGCTTGCCTTACCTCCCATCTTGGCAGGAATTTATCCAGTATTTTATGTTTCGATGCTCCGGAGGTATCATGGTGATCCTTCGCACCTGTTGGACTTTAGTTCGGTCTAGTTGGAAAAGGATCTATTTTATATGGAGAAGCCAGTGGCTATATTGGATAGACAGGTTCGAAAGCTGAGGTCAAAGAGTATTGCATCAGTAAAGGATCAGTGGTGGGGTCAGTCGATCGAGTAGGCGACTTGGGAGACCGAGCAGGATATGCGCAACTATTAACCTCATATTTTCACCATTTCAGGTATGTCTTTATGCTGGTTCAAGGACGAACAAATGTTTTAAGAGGGGGAGAATGTAATGACCCAGCCGGTCACTTTGAGAATCAATGCCCTGATCCTCTATTAACTGCTTCCCCGTGTCTATTTTTTGCTATTGTGATCTGCCGGGATGGTTCATCTTGAGTTTCGGAGTGTTTTGGGGCACTTAGTCCCTAAATGAGAGTTTAAGTCTTAAATTGGACCGTAGTTGGAGTAGCGTGAAGACTGGGCTAAAATGGAATTCCATCGATTCCGTTAGTTTCGTTGGGTGATTGCGGGCTTAGGGGCGTGTCCGGATTGTGGTTTTGAGGTCCGTAGATTATTTAGGCTTGAAATGCCAAAAGTTGAATTTTCAGAGTTTTCGGGCCTATAGCGGGATTTCGATATCTTGGTTGGAATCCGGTTCCGGAAGTTGGAGTAGGTCCGTAGTGTTGAATATGACTTGTGTGAAAAATTTAGGGCCAATCGGACATGGTTTGGTTGGTTTTGACATCAGTTGTAGAATTCTAGAGATTTCAAGTTCATTAGGCTTGGATTGGAGGGTGATTCGTGGTTTTAGCATTGTTTGATGTGATTTGAGGGTTTGACTGAGTCTGTATGATGTTTTCAGATCGGTTGGAATGTTTGGTTGAGGTTCCGGGGGCCTCGGGTGAGTTTCGTATGCTTAACGAAATTTAATTTGGACTTAGGCAATTTTTAATAACTGAACATGTTGTTTTTGCACCTGCGGATTTTGGACCGCAGGTGCGGCGCCGCAGAAGTGGTTTGATGACCATAGATGCGTCTGAGGCTTGGAGATCAATTGGTTGAGATGCGGCTCAAGGACCGTAGAAGCGGAACAACATCTGTAAGAAAAGGAGCGCATGTGCGGTATCAGGAGGCTTAATGCATTTCCGCAGGTGCGGAGTCTGAGCCGTAGAAGTGGAAATGCAAGTGCGGTTTTCCCATCATAGAAGTGGAAATCACTGGGCAGAAAAGAGTGAAATCGAGGATATGAGTTGATAACTTCTAAAATTGGGTTAGATCTCGGTAGAAGGTGATTTCTTGAGAGATTTTGAAGGATAACTATTGGGCAACGAATTATAACTCTAATTTGGTTCTAATACATTAATCTATTGTTATTTTCCTAACTAATTAAGGAATTTGAGGGTAGATGTTTGGAAATGGGGGAAAAAGTTCCCCAATGGGAATCTGAGTTTTGAATAAGAATTTGATGTCGGACTGGGATGATTTTTGTACGAGTGAACTCATGAGTGAATGAGTGTTCATAATTTATGACTTTTACCCGATTATGAGACATGGGCCCGGGGAGGATTTTTGTGCGTTTTTCTATTTTCTTGCCTTAGCTTCGATTCCTTTAGCTAAACTAGTTATTTGTAGTTATTTTTACATTGTGAAATTGATTTGATTAGATTTGGGCCACTCGGAGTTGGATACTCGTGGCAAGAGCGTGATTTCGAATTGATTTGAGCTTGGTTCGAGGTAAGTGGCTTGCCTAACCTTGTGTGGAGAAAATCCCCTTAGGATTTTGGTTCTATTGTTATATGAATGTCATTTACGTGAGGTGAAGAGTGCGTACACGTGCTAATTGATGAAAAGCCTATATACGGTAAAATCGGGGGCCCAATTTTCCCATCGTTAGGTCGCTTCGCGAACATGCTCCTCAAGTTTCGGAGCCAAGGTCGAGACCCACCTTTGGGAGCTATCGGCTTTTGGCCCCGAGGGGCAGTGCATGCTAACGGCTATTGTTAGCTTGTATCGGTCCACCAAATCGTAGAGTACCTGGTCCTCTACAAGTTTCTGCCTAGAGCACTTAGTAAGGCAGTAAGTAAATGAGGCAGAGGATTTTTACGTGGAAAAATCCCGCACAAGGGGATCAAAAAACCACGACCTACCCTGTAGGCTTTTAACTTCACTAACTTGTAATCTTACCTATTACAAGCCACTTTACAATGCTTCCGATTGTAAAGACTTCAAACTAACTTGTGGCACCTTTACCACAATCCACTTTGTGACTATCCTAGTTACAAAGGCTTTTTCTAACTTGTGGTGCTATCACCACAAGCCACTTTGCAATACTACGATTATAAAGACTTTTCTTTATGACTAAATCTAGCCACAACCTAAACTCAACGAGTCTGAGGATTTACAAGAGAGTTCCTAATCAGTAAACTTCTAAGTAAGCAATTTAGGAGATATTGTAAGTGCAATAATAAGGTTACGACTCAATTAGGACAGCAATAAACAATCGTTTAGGAACTGGTCCGTAGTGTCGTTCAACCTTGTTCTTCAAGCTTGAGAGAATGATCTTTTCTATTTTTTGCTAAAAGCTTGAATGATGAAACTGAAACCTTTCAGTGGTGTTTTGTATAAAAACCCCTTTGGTACATCTTGATCACATCACTTGAAATGATGTGAGTACTTTGTTTGGTTAAAGAATGAGTGGGCTGACAGTGTGGTGCAGTGCGGTAGAAACAGTGCCACCAATCACTTCAGTTCCAGCTGTGTCCAAATGACTTTGTGCTAATATATAGGAACCTCAGGAGCATCAGGTCCTTGTTTGGTTCCTAGCTCCTATATCTATAGCAATTCAACTTTTACTGGAGTACGTTGGAGTTTGTAGCAATCCAAAGTATTTCAGGTTACCTAACTAGTTCTTATCAGAAAGTTTGTTAGATCATCAAAACATAAGGCAAGAGTATTTAACATCTATCAGTTTCCCCCTTTTTGATGATGACAAACTTAAACATTTATAAGTTTAGAATTAAGGCATCAGAGACCATGTCAAAGAGTTCTCACTGAGACAATGCCTTAAGTTATCAGAATTAAGAACCAGTTCCCAAATATGATTCCCCCTGAGTCCTTTCTCCCTTTTGGCATCATTAAAAAGAATAAAAGGGCAAAGAAGTCCAGCCAAGCTAACCCATGCCACATATGTGCACACTATTATGAGGAAAAATATAAGACAAAGATAGAGTACTAGACAAGATAAAAGAGGAGTTATATTAATAATTTAATATGCCTCTTCCTTTGAAAAAAGGAAAAGGTAACATTGGACTTGAATCACGAGAGCAGTAACAGTACATCCCAACCACACAAAAAAAAAAAAAAAAACAACCACCAACCATCAACATAAAAAAAGAAGTCATATCCAGGACACTGGTCACTGAAGGGAAACTTAGGGGGCACTAGGAGGAAAAGGCTTGGACGCTGCAACAAGTGTTTGGAGAACAAGGTCTATTCGGGTGTTGCCCGACCTTTGCTCATTGAGTAGTTCAGCCTTCAGGTTCTCAACTTATGCCTAGAGGTCAGCATTTTCTTGGGTCAAACAGATCACCTCATCATTCGAAAAGGGAACCGGTCGAGCTTGCTGACCTTCTAGGATAGCATTCCTGGCCTTCAATCGACGTATTCCCTCAGCTGCGCTATTTTGGACATTGATGAACTGAGACACAGTTGAAGTGCTTCCTACACCCCCATAATTTTCAATACACTCACACTCTTCCAGGGTTGTCTGTGAGAATGCCTGCTTACAGGTCCCTACTTTACCTGTTCCCAGTGGAACCACAAAGTGTTTGAATACTTGTGTGAGCAAGAATCCATAGGGAAGCCCATAATTTCCATCCTTGAAATTAGCCACTTTCTGCTATGCTCAATCATTATGGAAGGCAAACTCACAGGGTGAAAACCATCCAATTGCTCCATTAAGAATAAATCAGATTGGGAAGTAAAAGATCAGCATTCTGCTCGAGGCAACAGGACTTTGTTAACCATCTCAAACAACAACTAGTAGACATGAAGTAGGGCTTTCTTATGGATCTGGTCCCCTTTTTGATTGGAATTATCTTTCACCACTGCATTGCGGAAGTTGTACTGGCAAACATCTCGAACACTCGTCACTCCAACTGTAGGAACTTGCAAAATTTCCCCAAGCACTTTCACATCAAAGAAAATGTCCACACCATTGACCAAAGCTCAAACATGGTTAGTATCCACTAGAAACAAGCTGGCAAAGAAACTCTAGACCTCCTCCTCATACACTTTGGGAGCATCCACGTAGAAAAGATGCGTCCACTATTGAAACTCCACCATTTCCAGGATTTGATGCATCCTGGCCATTTCTGAGATTATGGGGTCAAACGTATGACCCAGTAGAACTTTCTGGTGCCTCAATCGCTCAGAGCCCAGGCAGACCTCACTTCATGCTTTCTTTCCAGAACTAGGTTCTTCAACTGTTTCATACTTGCGTTTCCTATGCTTTTCTCCAATGACCTTACTTTTCCCTTTGGACCTGACAAGAATATCCTTATAACTCACTACCTTCTCCATTTTAGACTTGGAAGTAGACCCCTTCCCCAGGGAAACAGACGCTGCCTTTTTCGATGATCGCCTTACAAGGGAACCGAGTTCCTCATGAGTTCCTTCCGCCACCTCAACAAAAGGGATATCTTTATCCCCTACAGGTATACCATTTTTTACCAGCTTTCTTTTTTTCTTCTGACTACTTTTCTTACTCTTTTAGAGTGCAGAGTCGTAGGCCACTTTGAATTGAAGCCTTGTGGTGGGGCGCTTGATTTTAGACTCAGGATTCGAAACAGTCCTACGCTTACTGATGAATCCGTCAAGGGTCATATTGTCAAGGTATTCTTCATCACTAGAGTGCATCTCTAGGCCTGGAATTTCCAAGGGCACAACATCAAAAGCAGGCACACTACTATCCTGGGGATGAGACTCCTACCTTGGGTCCTCCTGAGAGAGATCAGGTTCTCCATGTGAACCCCCAATAATGTATGCCACTTCATTTTCCCATAGTGGTCCCTTCTTCCTTTACACTATGTGATGCGTGCTTTTGGGAAATGACCTCATGCAATATCCCTTAAGTGGATACCACAAATACTGTCTTTTCATCAACAACCGGTGCTTCCACAACCATAGGGTCGATTGTAACAATCGCAGAGTGTCTTGTGATCTCAGCGATTTGACCTTGGTCACCATTTGAGGTTTGACTGGTGTGGGCCATAAGCAAACGGGAGAGCAGAATAGTAGTTTCTAATTTGGAAGGAGATTGGGAAACTAAGGAAGGGAGGACAGTAGCGATAGGGTTGATAGAGGGTGACACTGACTCAGAGATCCCGAGAAGTCCCATAGACGGTTCGGAGTGGGTTACATGTGATGCAGAAGGATCTGAATTTTTCTCGGCCATTGAGAAAGGTGGTATGATGATCCTTTCCCTGCTTGAGTGAAGTTAGATGAGGGCTTATGGTGGAGAATTGAAGAATAGATGGGTTTTTAAACAGAGAGGATAATTATGAGGGGAGAAGAATAGGCACCAGTTTTGAAACGGCTGTTGGGCATGGAAAATTATGATGTTTCAGAGGAAGATGGAACGTTTGAATTGAAGAGATGTGACAGCCGGATCTAAAAAGCTGATGAGATGGAAGTTGTATTTTGTACCTTTTAAGACATGAATTAAAGGATACACAGAACTGTCACGCCCCAAAATTCGAGGAGCGCGACCGGCGCTCAACCGAGTAAACCCGACTGAGCAAGCCTGCTATGTTTCCTTCTACCCAAACTAGTTCATAAACAAAGAGAGGATATTATCCCATTTAGTTTTCAAAATATTACAAGTTTACAAATTTAATGAAAAACATGCTTGTCAAGTATCAACATTTCTAGCCCGGACTCCCAACATCAACTTCCACCCACAATAGTCTACGGAGCCTCTAGATACATGATAAGAGTAATAGAGAAATGCCGGTAACAAGGCTCCGGCTATACCTCAAAATGTATTAAAAAAAACAAAGGGAACAAAAGATACATGACATGACCCCGGGATGGAGTGGGGCTCACCAACACAGCTGAATAAAAGTAGAGGAGGTGCTACCGCCGGTGGACTGGAGTACCTGCTGTAGAACCACCTACAATCATAAAATGATTGTAGCGCCCCCGGCAAAAGGGACGTTAGTGCCGTCGAATAGCACTAGTATATAAGGCTAAAATTACTATTTCAGAGTAGAATATCCATACAAGCAAAGAATTCACACACAATAAGTCAAGATCAACAATATTCTAACACCC
>MU707351.1:161496-212928 GCA_026770625.1 Nicotiana glauca
ATCCCTCATCCCATCCTTAGCTCAAGACCTAACAAAATACTCTTAAGAACTCATGCATGAAAGATATCCACTTCTATCCTCATCAATTACCCTTCTAATGGTCTATCCTAGTTATATCTGGAAATTAAGAGCTTGGATTTTAGACCCTTACCTTTTAGGAAGATGACCAAGGTGCCTTTCTTGACAAATCTTCAAGGTTTAAGCAAGAAATTATGGAGAAATATTGATGAAGAATTCCTTCTCCCTCTAGGACCCCTTCTCTCCCTGTAAATGTATCAGAAAATATGTCTAAAATGAAGGGTAGGGTGTAATATATCGACATGGGGTCGGGTTATAAAATTAAAAAATTGGAGCCCCGAGTCAAGTATGCGGTCGCATTTGCGATCGCAGAGCAAACATGCGGCCAGCATATTGGACCGCAGAATTGCTCCCAAAAACTAAATGTTCTGACACAGTCTGTGGCAAGAATGCGGTCCGCATTCATGTTCTGCGATCGCATAATGCGCCGCAGAATTGACCCCCCCAAAATTCCTGAGGAATTTATGCGATGATTATGCGGTCCTCATTTTGATTATGCGACCGCATATTGGACCGCATTTTAACTTCAATTTTTGACAAATCTTCTGTTACACTCTACGGTAGGAATGCGGTCCGCATAGCTGATCTGCGATCGCATTCTGGACCGCAGAAATGACAATTTCTAGAAAATTGATTCTTTTTATTTTTAAAGCTTAGATCACTACAAAAGGTTCGAACCGCTCCTAACACAATATTCGGACCTTGACACTATGAGCTACTAGGTTTTAAGCACAAAATTTTATGGGGCCTTACAAGAACTACTAACCTTTTGTACAAGAACCTGGTTCTTGAGATGCATTTCCGTCTTTAAGCTCCCTTTTTTTAAAAAAAAGAATCAATCCTCCTTTATCAGTCATGTACTACATCTACTACTTCTTTGCTCATCATGTGTGTTTACCTGCAACGGTATTAAAGTGAGTTAGACAAGGCCAGAAAACACTTTGAACCCATTATTTCTTAACAACACAAGCCAAACCAACAAGGAATCTAGTCCTTAGTTTGGCCTCAATAGTCCCAGCTTTACTTTGTTTCTTTCAAACTGTTCCCTACTTAGTGCCTTGGTGAAAATGTCTACAATTTGATCTTCTGTGCTGCAGAAGATGCATATCAATCCTTTCTCTACATTGTCTCTTAGAAAATGATGCCTCACATCAATATGTTTGGTCCTTTTATGTTGAACTGGATTCTTTGCCATGTTAAGTGTGCTGGTGTTGTCACATAGGAGGGGCACACTCTCAGCGAGAACTCCAAAATCCTCCAATTGCTGCTTGATCCATAGAAGCTGAGCACAGCAGGATGTTGCAACTACATATTCGGCCTCAGCTGTTGAGAGAGCCGCTAAATTTTGCTTCCTTGTACCCCAAGAGATAAGACATGATCCCAAGAAGTGAGCCATCCCAGAAGTGCTTTTTCTATCCACAAGATAACCTACATAGTCTGCATCAGCATACCCAATTAGATTAAAATTGTCACCTGATGGATAGTATAGCACCAGGTCCTCTGTGCCTTTGAGATGTCTCAGTTTTCTTTTGTTAGCCTTCAAGTGAGATTCCTTGGGATTTGATTGAAACCTCGCACACAATTCCATGTTGAAAACAATATTAGGACGACTGGCAGTGATATAAATAAGAGACCCAATGATGGATAGTATAGCACCAGGTCCTTTGTGCCTTTGAGATATCTCAGTATTATTTTGGTAGCCTTCAAGTGAGATTCCTGGGTATTTGATTAAAACCTCGCACATAATTCCACGCTGAAAAAAATATCAGGACGACTAGCAGTGAGATAAAGAAGCGACCCAATGGTGCCTCTATACATTGTTTGATTCACAGGAGGTCTAGATTCATCCATGTCTAGTAGGGTGGCGGTTGCAAGGGAAGTGTCTATTACTTTTGATGCTTCCATGTCGAACCTCTTCAAGAGTTCCCTAATGTATTTTTGCTGACAAATGGAAGTGCCCTTTGGGGATTGTTTCACTTGAAGACCCCGGAAGAATTTAATTCACCCATCATGCTCATTTCAAATTCACTTCCATAAGTTTTGCAAATTCTTCACACAGTGAGTCAGCCATTGCTCCAAAAATGATATCATCTATATAGACCTGAACAATGAGCAGATTCCTTTCTTGTTTCTTTAAGAAAAGTGTGTTGTCAATTTTCCCTCTCTTAAAGACATTTTCTAAGAGAAATTTTGACAACCTTTCATACCACGCTCGAGGAGCCTGCTTTAGACCATACAAGGCTTTGTCCAATTTGAACACATATTCAGGGTGCTCATGACATTCAAACCTAGGGGATTGTTTCACATAGATTTCTTTCTTAAGTATACCATTAAAGAATGCACTTTTGATATCCATTTGGAACAAAGTGAATTCCATATGAGAAGCAAAGGCGATCAGAATTCTGATGGCTCTATGTGAGCCACTGGAGCAAAAGTTTCATCATAGTCAATCCGTTCCTCCTGATTGTAACATTGAAACACTAATCTGGCTTTATTCCTTGTGGTAATTCCATGCTCATCGAGCTTGTTTCTAAATAACCACGTGGTTCCTATAATGGTTCTACCTAGGGGTCTGGGTACCAGATGCCAAACATTATTTCTCTCAAACTAATGTAGCTCATCGTGCATGGCTATAATCCAATCTACATCTTTTAAGGCTTCCTTGATGTTCTTGGGTTCTATCTAAGAGAGAAAGGCTGAGAAAACAAGTAAATTTCTAGCTCTTGACCTGGTTTGAACTCCAGAATCTAGAGGAGTGATTATGTTATCTATAGGGTAAGAACTTTGATGTCTCCAGTTAGATGTCTGGGGTTCATTCTGAGAGTAAGACTGTATGTTTAGCTGATTCTCCTTTATCCTTCTCTCAGATGCTAGTGGAGTTCCCTGAACTGCATCAACCACTCTTTCTTCAGCTTCAGTGATTGTAATTAAAGTGCTTGGTTCTGTTGATGATGAAGTTGTATTATCTTCCTTTGCCTCCTTCACTTGACTATATGAACAAATTCCATTAACTTCCTAAACTCTTTCCAGATATCCTGTAGTAGAGTAACCGTTACTTTTTGTACAAAACTACAAATGACAAAAGGTTTGATTTTCTGAAAACTATAAACAAAGTGCTACAACTTTCGTTTTTGGATCATCTCCAAATTTCTTACAGATATAGGATTCCAAAGTTAGCTCAGTGACAGCAAAATTTCTTCTTCGAAGAATGTGAAGCTTCCTTCGGAAACGCAATCGCGATGTACACCCTTGTAGCCAAAAACCAGCAATTGAAAATGGCCTAAAAATGGTCTGAAACCACCCCGAAACTCACCCAAGCCCCTTGGAAACCTGTCCGAACATACCAACAAGTCCCAAAACATAACATGGACCTCTTAGTGGCCTTAAATCACACATACAACATCAAAACCATGAATCACCTTTCAAGATCAATCTCTTAAGTTCATATACTTCAAACTTCGAACCAAGCATCCGATTCAAATCTACCTATCAAGAATGAATCGAAATTCTGCATAAAAGTTTCAGATTATATAACTAACATATTCTAACTCCCGGAACCATAATTCAAACCTAATATTTTCAAAGTCAACTCTCGGCCAAACTTTTGAACATTCCAAACCTTCAAATTCCCAGCTTTCACCAATTAGTACCAAAACATTCTAAAAACATCCAAATGCAAATCCGGGCATACGTCCAATTCCAAAATCACTATCCAAACCTAATGAAAGCATCAAAACTCCAATATGAGGTCATATACAGAAAATTAAAACTTGGCCAACTCTTCCAACTTAAGGCTTCAAACATGAAAATCATTCTTTCAAACTAATTCTGAATCACTTGAAAACTGAAATTGACAATACACATAAGTCATAATATATCATATGAAGCCACTCAAGACTTTAAATAGTAGAACGGAGTGTAAATACTCAAAACAACTGGTTGGGTCATTACAATTGAGGTTAATATTGATACTTACTAAGTATATAGGATCAGTTCTAATCATACTATGCCTCTGCACCTTGCGTGCAGATATTGAAGTTGAGCTGTTGTAGAGTTTGAGGGCGAGCATGGAAGACATATCGGTATTCTAGTTATTAACTGTAATATGTTCATGGTAGCCTAGGATCTTGTATTTTGTTAATGTATATTCAAATGGATGATGTATTTTTCTTCATATCAAATTTGTGATCCTAATCTTAGCCGCTCATGATTTATTTGGTCAGTTCTTGTGATATCTTATATTAATCTTCGCATTCTTATTTTATTATTTATTAGGTGATCTTCAATTTGAGCTATATTTTTGTTGGTCGGCTCGCTTAGCGGGTTGGGTTAGGTGTCATTATGATCCAATAATACTATATGGACATATCCAAGGTCTCAAACGTTAAGTGAAGCAAAATTTCTCAAATTAAGCCAACATTAGACATAAGCAGAATCAACTAACTCTGTACTTGCTTCGAGTGGTCCAAAACCCACCCGATCCACTTGGGACACCGTCAAGTCATACCAATAAGTCCATAAATACTACCAGAACCTATCTAAAGCCTCCAAACATATATAATAACATCCCATTAATGAATCAAAGATCAAAACACAAATTGAACTTTCCTTAAGTTTAAGCACTTCCAAACTTCAAATGAAGCGTCTGATATAAGCGTAACCAATCTGGATTACATCAAATTTTATACACAATTTCCAAATGAAATAATGAATACCTATTCCTAGTTCTGAAACAAGAATCAAAACATGATATCACCAAAGTCAACTCCCTATCAAACTTACGAACCCCACAAACCTTTAAATTGCAACCTTTCGATAAATAGAGTCAAAATATCTAGGAACCTCCAAATCCAAATCCGAATGTACGCAGAAGTCCTAAATCACCATAAGAACCTACTGGAAATATCAAATAATTAATCCAAGGTCTCTTAAATGAAAGTCAAAACTCGGTCAACTCTTACAACTTAAGCTTCCAAAAATAGAACTAAGTCTCCCAATTCACTCCTAAGGCTTCCCAGAACCAAACCGAAAATTCCCGCAAGTCACAAAAAATATAAAAAATAAGGGAAGCATCAAACAGAAAAAAGGAGCTCAAATACACAAAACGGCTAGTCGGGTTGTTTCATTCTCCCCATCTTCAACAAAGGTTCATCCTCGAACAGGTTTAGAATCATAGCTAAAATGCCAAAAGGTGAGAATATCTACTCTGCATATCATGCTAGGTTTTCCAAGTCACCTCCTCAATAAATTGACCTCTCCACTGAACCTTCACTGATGCGATCTTCTTAGACCCGAGCTTCCGAACCTGCCTATCAAAACTGAAGTCTAAGACATATGAATTATCTTTATGATACTTTCGAAGCATAGAAACATGAAATATCATATGAACTCCCAAAAAACTAGTAGGCAATGCAATTCTATAAGGAAAATCACCAACTTTCTCCAACAGCTCAAAAGGACCAATAAACCTCGAGCTCAATGCCCTTATTCTCAAATCTCATCACGTCCTTCATAGGAAAAACTCTAAGAAGAACCTTCTCACCCTTGATAAAAGCTACATCATGAACCCTCTAATTATCATAACTTTTCTATCTGGACGCTGAACTAGCTGCACTTTCTCCAAAATATCATGAACCAAGTCTGTTTCGAATAATCTAGCCCTTCCAAGCTCAAACCAACCAATCGAAGAACGACACAACCTCCCTTATAAGTCCACATATGGAGCCATCTGGATACTAAATTGGTAGTTGTTGTTGTAGGCAAACTCCGCTAATATGGTAAAAGTGATCTCATTAGCCTATAAAATCAATAGTGCATGCCCTTTACATATCCTCCAAGATCTCTTATTGTCCTCCTTTGCTTAGTAGTTCAAAATAGATTGACTAAATCATTAACTGATATTTTTGAGAGGTCTTTAGAATCCTCAAGTGAAGAATTCTCAACTCAAATTTATTAGGCAAGCTCACAAGCACATTTTCAACAATTCTGTTGTCTGAAAAACTTTCACCAAATAGTCTAATTTTATTGGCAATTGATGTGAGTTTGTCGGTATAATCCTTTTTCCTTTCTTCCATATTTTGAATCTCAAATTCTGCTTTAAGATTCAAAACTTGCATCAATCCTGATTGGCAATTGTCCTAGTATTTGTTTTGTAGAAAATCACATATTTCCTTTGGAGTTTCACATGCCATATTTTTTGAGAAAATTATCTCTGAAATAGAGAAATACCAAACATTTATTGCGTTGAACTTTTTGACATTTTCCTCATTGTGGTTCTTGACTTGCACTAAAGTTGAATTGGTCGGCCATGACAGTACTTTACCATGTTTTTCAACTACTTTCCATCGATCAAAAGATTGCAAATATGTCTTCAGCTTCACAGCTCATAACTGATAATTATATCCTGTGAACATGGGAGTAGAAGCCAAAGGAAATATATTTTTTGTCATATCAAAACAATAGCTCACGTCAAGTAAAATATTTAATTCAAAATCTCTAAATAATCGTTACAATTCTCTACTCATGAAATAAACTAGCAACACCCTATTAATAAAACCTATTTTAACTAGAAATCAAAAAGTTTATCCCTGTATTATTCGGGCTATAAATATTTTTTTTGGTAATTAGAAAATTTTATTAATTGTATACGGGAGAAATCGGGAGGCCCACTTTCACGATCATTGCGTCTCTCCCTTATCCTAAAAAAAAGGCCCGAAGATCCAGGGACGCAGCTCGAGGCTTCGACCTCGAAGGCTCTTCACACTTGACCTCGATGCAGCATCAGTCGGTGGATATCGAGGGTAAAAAGTTCCCCTAGGCACGTAGTCTGAACTAGCATTACCTACAAGGATAGTACCAGTATGCACTAGATTACTAGGTAGTTGTACCAGCTATCTTACTTTGTAATAAATGCATCTCTACTATGTTATGTTTCTCCCTCATATATAAAGTAGATCATTGTCATTTTGTAGACATCTGATACCCAATGCTAAATATACAAGAATATTCTCTCTGCTTTCTGACATATTCTCTTGATCTCATTACTTCCATTTATTCCTTACATTCATTATGTTTTATTTATTGTTCATCATTTATTTCTTATCATTGATCATAAAGAGTCATCATCGTAGCTCACATAATTGTTAGTCCTCTCTCGATCGCTCTTAGCCGGTCACCCAACTCAACCCCGAGGCCTCATATACAACAGCTCGAGGACCCGATCTCCAGCCATTTGGTTTGGTTATCTTATCGTCTCTAAGCTATAATCTTGATTTCTAATATTTTACTTAGCATCCATTGCCTAAGAACTAGCATAAAAATAGATCACGTATTTTTAGAACCACAAAATCAGTTTAATTGTTATATACCATTTTCACGGTAAACAGTTTGGTGCGCACCGTGGGGCTAAAGATAATAATGATTATTTTCTTGCTGGTTTAACTACATAACACAAGTTACCTTTCACACTTTTTCTTTTCCAAGATCTTTGATTTTAGGTCAAGATGCCTAAACAAGTAAATGTACCTGAAAGAAACAGCTCAAAAACTATGTAAAGGGCGGTATGGTTATTCCAGGTATGGGTGTGCTACCGTAAAATCCTGAGTACACCGAAACCAATTCCTGAGGGTTTGACCTCATGTAGCACCCAATACGTTAACATTGTTCCTCACGGTAGCAAGAGTGCACAACAAGAGATTTAGTAGGAAACTCAAAGCAATTTGACACGGGCAAAAAGAGAGATTGCTCAGCTTGTCATTCATATGATCATCGGGGGGACCGACATTCCCCAAGGACCAATGATCAAGAGGACAAAAATATTTGCTGCAATAGAAGCATCAATCCGAGCCCGCATGATCGAACAAACCCTTGCATTTAGTAAGGAGGATTTCGAGACATTGACGCAACCACATAACAACGCACTGGTAATTTCATTCCTTTTAAGTAACAATCGAATTAAATGTGTGCTCGTGGACCCAGGTAGCTCGGCCAATGTAATCAGTTCAAAGGTAATAGAACAGCTTCGGTTGCTCGATCAGATCATACCTACCTCCCAGGTCCTCCACGGCTTCAACATGGTCGGCAAAATATTGAAAGGAGAGATCACCCTCCCGGTTGAGATGTCTGGTACTGTCCTGGAGACCATGTTCCAAGTCATTGGCGGTGACATAAGGTACAACGCATTGCTTGGCAGGTCGTGGATACACAGCATAAGGGCGGTACTATCAACTCTAGACCAAATGATGTAGTTTCCAATAAAGGATAGTATAACAGTCGTATATAGAGAACATCATGCAGCGAAAGAAATGTTCGTAGTTCACTGGGAGGTGTCGAATCAAATACATTCTACCTTGGATGAGTCAGGAAGAGTACACATCCCCGAGTGTGATGAAGAAGATTTCCTCGCCCCTCGAACTTTCGTTGCCCCCGAAGAGTCGGATGCAACTAAATCAACAGTTGAAGAGCTGGAGCAAGCTGTTTTGATCGAAAATCTCCTAGATCGAAAGGTATAACTGGGAGTGGGATTAACCCGTGAACTTAGGAAAAAATTCATCCAATTCCTTATTAAAAACATTGACTATTTCGCTTGGTCTCACTTAGATATGACAGGAATCCCGCCATAAATAACCTCCTATCAACTAAGTGTCGACCCCAAATTCAAACCGGTGAAGCAAAAAAGAAGGCCCCAGTCCGAAGCAAAACACGCATTCATCAAGGACGAGGTAACAAAACTCCATTAAATAGGGTCCATTGGAGAGGTAAAGTATCCCGAGTGGCTGGCCAATGTAGTGGTAGTGCCCAAAAAGGGAAATAAGTTAAGAATGTGCATAGATTATAAAGATTTAAATAAGGCGTGCCCCAAGGATTCATTCTAATTACCTAACATCGATCATCTGATCGATGCCACGACCGCGAGACCCTCACTTTCCTCGATGCCTACTTGGCTTATAACCAGAATCAGATGAACCCCAAGAATAGGGAAAAGACTTTGTTCATCATGAAGTATGGTACCTACTGTTACAATGTAATGCCCTACGGGTTGAAAAATGAAGGGGCTACGTACCAACGTGCAGTTGATAAAATATTCGAGCATCAAATAGGCAAATCCATGGAAGTCTATATCGATGACATGCTAGTTAAGTCCCTACGCATAGAGGACTATTTGACTCATTTGCAGGAAACATTCGACATCCTCAGAAGTTACAACATGAAACTTAATCCCAAGAAAAGTGCCTTCGAAGTGGGTTCGGGCAAATTCTTAGGTTTCATTCTATCGAACAGGGGGATCGATATCAACCCCAACAAAATCAAGGCCATCAAATAAATCACGGTGATAAATAATGTGAAGGTCGTGTAACCGCTGACAGAGCGGATAACGGCTCTAGGAAGATTTATATCAAGGTCATCAGATAGGAGTCATCATTTCTTCTCCTCACTCAAAAATAAAACCAACTTCGAATAGACTCCAAAATGTCAACACGCCTTAGAGGATTTGAAGCGATATCTAACCAGTCCGCCTTTTTCTCCACACACCAAAAGAGGATGAAATGCTGTATTTATTCCTGGCCGTAGCTAAGATAGCGGTGAGCGACGTGCTTGTTCGAGAAGAGCAAGGTACGCAATTCCCTATCTATTATGTAAGTCGGACCCTAGCCCATGCCAAAACCAGGTATCCGCACCTAGAAAAATTAGCTCTCGCGTTAATAAGAGCATCACGAAAATTGAAACCTTATTTTCAATGCCATCGTATTTGCATTTTAACAACGTACCCTTTCCGAAACATATTGCACAAGCCCAAACTGTCCGGCCGATTAGATAAATGGGCCATCGAACTCAGGGGGTATGATATCGAGAATCAATCCTGAAGAGCCATCAAGTCCTAAATTCTAGCGGACTTCGTAGTTGACTTTTCGCCCTCCCTTGTGACCGAGGTAGAAAAGAACTTTTACTAAAAGCGGGCATATCTTCTTGGGTGTGGACCCTGTTCACTGATGGAGCCTCGAACGTGAGAGGATCCGGACTGGGTATAGTCCTGAAGTCGCCTACTGGTGGCATAATCAGTAATTCTATAAAAAATGCAAGATTGACTTTCAGGCAATCTATAAAAACTTCAAGATTGACTAACAATGAAGCCAAGTATGAGGCTATGATTGCAGTTCTAGAATTGGCCAAAAGCCTGGGAGCTGAGATCATCTAAGCAAAATACGATTCACTCCTGGTAGTAAATTAGGTAAATTGGAGCTTCGAGGTCCAAGAAGACAGGATGCAAAGATACTTGGACAAAATCCAAGTCACATTACGCTCTTTCAAAGAATGGACCCTAGTACATATACCTCGAGCGCAGAACAATGAGGTCGATGCCCTTGCAAACATGGGATCATCTGTTGAAGAAGATGACTTAGTCCCCGGGGCTGCTGTTTAGCTATCCAAATCAGCGATCGAGGAATGTCATGCTGAGATTAATTCCACTAGACTTACATGGGATTGGAGAAATAAATATATTGACTATTTGAAATATGGGAAACTTCCCATGGATCCAAAGGAATCGAGGTCCCTGCGAACCAAAGCAGCCCGATTCTCGCTCGACGAAAATAGGACTCTGTACAGAAGAACTTTTGATGGCCCCCTAACAGTATCCTGGGGCCGGGAGACACATATTATGTAGTCCGAGAAATTCACGAGGGTACTTGCGAAAACTACTCCGGCGCCGATTCCTTAGTCTCAGGGCAGTCTACTACTGGGACAATACGGAAAAATACACCAAGGGATTCGTCAAGAAGTGCGATAAATACCATAGATTTGCCCCTATGATTCACGAACCTGGTGAACAACTACATTTGATTTTATCACCGTGGGCGTTCATGAAATAGGGAATGGACACCGTCGAACCTCTACCAACAATACCAGGTAAAGCTAAATTTATTTTATTTATGACTGACTATTTCTAAAAATGGGTGGAAGAGCAGGCCTTCAAAAAGATAAGAGAAAAAGAAGTCATTGACTTCATCTAGGACCACATTATGTGCTGATTCGGGATTCTTTCGGAGATAACATGTGATAATGGGAGGCAATTCATCGGAAGCAAAGTAACGCAGTTCCTCAAGGATCACAAAATGAAGAGAATCTAGTTGACGCCCTACCACCCATGTGCAAACGGTCAGGCCAAATCCACAAAAAAAATCATCATCCAAAACTTAAAGAAGAAGCTGGAAAGCGCTAAGGGAAAGTGGAGAGAAAGATTGCCCGAAGTGTTATGGGCTTACCAAACAACCCCAAAATCAAGCATAGGGGAAACCGTTTCTCTCTAGTATATGGTGTCGAGGCTTTGATACCAGTAGAGGTCGGAGAGCCAAGCGATAGAGTCCGACATACTACCGAGAGCTCGAACAATGAGGCCATGACAACAACCCTCAAACTATTGGAAGAAAAGCGAGAAGCTTCACTGTTCTGAATGGCCGCCCAAAAACAAAGGATCAAAAGGTATTATAATAGGAGAACAAACCTCCATCACCTCAGAGTCGGGGACTTGGTCCTAAGGAAAGTCACCCTCAACACTCAAAACCCTAATGAAGGGAAGCTAGGACAAAATTGGGAAACACCATATCGTGTCATCGGAGTAATCGGCAAAGGATCCTACAACTCGGTACCATAGAAGGCGAACAGCTTCCAAGTAATTGGAACATATCAATGCTGAAATGATACTACTGCTAAGGTATCTGATGGAAGATTTTGAAACACCATCCGGCTCGAAGACCTTAAGGTTTTAAAGCATACGTTGCACTCTTTTACTTCGATCAGGTTTTTATCCCGAAAAGAGTTTTACCGACAAGGTTTTTAACGAGAAAACATCTACATGCTACCTAAGGAAACCCAACAAGTATTCAAGGCTTATTTTAGTATCAACCTCGAATACTGGAGGCTAAAGGTCACCTACTCGGAGAAGCCAAGATTTGCTAAAAAGGGTCTCTATAGGAAAATAATATACCAGGCCAAATGGTTGATTGAAATGCTTCCGAATAGAATAACCGATCCCCTAATAAGAAAATACATGTATACTGTACCAAGTAATCAAAGAATACTTTCCAAAAGCATTTCGCATTTCAAAGAAGCTTGGTATTTTTGCAAAAAAGGCTCCTCTATCAAAAACATTACAAACACTCGGGGACTGGTATCAACAACTCAAAATAATACAACCCCTGGGTGGGAGCTTCAATCTCGTAAGCCCTCAATGAGGAAACATTAAGATCACAAAACAACTCCCGAGCCAAAAACATCCCGAACACTCGGGGACTAGCGTCGAAAGCTCAAGGCCACGTGATCTCCGTGTCGGAAACCCTAAAATCAAAAGCCCTCAATGAGGTACTACCAAGTTTACAAGTAATGGATCCCAAGATAAGAAACTCTTGATGACTCGGTGACTTCCGCCAATCGCCACCCCATCGACTTATCAAAACACGAGGCCAAAACACCACATACGGGCAGCCTCGGTCTTTTAAGACCTATATAAGGCAATAACAATATATGTAAGATCTCAAGAAAGGCATGAACCACACTTGTACCAAGTGACAATAACTGTAAGACCTCAAAGGCATGTAAAACTAAGTTAAGGCTATATATCAAACTTGTAAGACCCCTAAAAAGGCATACCCTAGATATAGACAGTGAAACTACTTCACTCGGGGATTGAATGGCTCTGGCCGAGCACAAATGACACGCTCACATGGTTGTACCATCCAAACTAACGCGACTCGGAGATGCCTGACTGTCCCTATAAAATCATAGTCCTTCAATTACTTCAAAAATACTTCTAAAAGAACCGGTTAAACAGGCTACCCTCAACATAGGTAAAAAAGCTTTGACCATATTAGATCCAAACTAAAAGTCTTCGAGATACTTAGCCATCGAGCCAAACCTCCCGAGGTGCTTGATCATCGCCATAAAATGACTCACAATCGAGGTTTTATGGAATCATTGAAGAGTTGGGCAACCATAATTCTAAAAAGTTTTTAGAGAGGGAAATATAAAGCCAATAAAAAAGGTCGCACCGACCCAATGCGTAAGAGCAACTGTCGCCAGCCCATACAAAAGGTCGCACCGACCCAATGCATAAGAGCCTAAAGGACAACCTTAAACTCAAAAACTTCAGGGTCCAATGATCTTGAGTCGATACCCGACTCGAAGACTGAACCCAAAACAGTTAACTAAATATCGGACTCGAGCTCGAGCTATCGGGGATAACCGTGGAGGGGATAACGGTTAATATATGATTAAAGAAGACTCTTTATGGCCAATACCAAGCAGTAGATGAATAACAAGTATGAAATAAATAAATGTAAAAGAGCAGCCTCGAGCAGATGAGTTAGAGAGAAAAGAGAGAGAGATATTATTGCTTTAGAGTAGAATAGTCGGATCGACTGTCGTGCCCCGCCTTACAAATTAGCGTTGATTCCCTTTATATAGGAGGTGATTCTGATTATGGTACAACATACATTAATTATGAAAGCATGGAGGTGGAACGGCTAGACATGATGCCTCGGCACAGGCTCTAGGTAGGCCGGCTTTACCAGACCTAGCCATGTGTCTTGGGAGTTCCCCCTTTTGCTCTAGCCCCGATCTTCATCTTCTTTGAGTCAGGCCTCGATGAGCTCCAAGGAAAGGGACTCGATCGTACCTCTACGTCCTCGGGGTCACGAGATATCCTTCCAAAATGACTTGATATCAAGAAATTAGGCCCTCTGATTTCACCGCATACACCATGATCCTTGGCTTCCCATCGAGCTTGGGATAGATCATGCCACACTTGCTCAGCGTATGGTCAAATCGAGTCCAGCCGACCAACCCAGCCCAAGAGGTCCATAACCACGCTAGGGTAAACTACTACGGCTACCTCAGCTAAAGAAAAGATTTACCTAAAAAGAACCAAGGAGATGCTAGATAACGTATCTACTTACGTTCAATGTTCCACCTTTAGGGGAACAACATCCTTTCCACCAGGATCAGATCCGAAGTCCTAACTTGGACAAAACGGCTCATCCACCCTCTGTTCCGACTTTGTCGATACAAGTAGAAAGGGCCCTTGAAGCTCGGCAGTGGAGCGTAATCAAAACCCCATGGAATAAACGGGGGATGTACATCCTGACCAGGTGATTAAGGGTGAAGGGAATCTCTCCAATCATGTTCACATAACACCTAATTATGTAGACAATGCGCCAGAACAAAGGGTGAATTTGGCCAAGGGTTACTCGATATTATTGGCAGAAGTCGAGAACTGCAGGATCTTTCAAAGTCAAGGATGGCCCCACCGGCCCAAGGGTAAATGGGTAAGTATACAAACTGAGAAAATCAGCTTCATATGTCATAACATCCTCCTCCCAAGAGGAGACCTCCACAAGCACCATATCCCCCTAGTGGCAATCAGTCCTCACATTTTCGATATTCGTTATTGAGCTATTATATTGAGACACAGGCTCACGAAGTCTCGACTTCGAAGAAGGTCTTTTGACCTTAAAATCGAAAGTCATTGCAAAGGACCCCAGAATGCAGTCCTCAACACGAGGAGGCACTAATGTTTTGACTTTAGATGAAAGCGAGGAGGAGGAGGTTACATTCTCCTGAGAAGTAGAGGTGGAACTTTACACCACTCTTAAAAGATTTCATAGGAAAAAAAGGAAATTGCATTTCAAAGAAAGAACAAAAGTGAAGGTAGAAGGAACTTTTTTGAGGGCTTGGTGGTGCAGTTAAAAAATGAGAGAAGAGGTATTTATAGAGGCCCAACGAGCATGTTAAAGGAGACCAAAGAACATCCAGCCGTTGTAATCAATACGAACGCTTTTAAGGGCTATGTGTACGTGACCTTTTGGCACCTTATTTTATCGTGTCAATAATTTGGCAAGATATGATCGTCGTCGTTACAGAAGTACCAAAGGGGAAGGAATTCGAGGTTGTTTCATCCTAAGAAATACGGGGACTCTCTGTATATGGGGGAAATCGGGAGGCCCGCTTTCACGATCATTACATCTCTCCCTTAGCCTAAAAAAAGGCCCCAAAGATCCGGGGATGTAGCTCGAGGCTTCAACCTAGAAGGATCTTCACACTCGAACTCAACGTAGCATAAGTCGGTGGATATCGAGGGTAAGGAGGAAGTTCCCTAGGCACGTAGTCCGAACTGGCGTTACCTACAAGGATAGTACCAGTTTGCACTAGATTACTAGGTAGTTGTGTCAGCTATCTTACTTTGTAATGAATGCATTTGTACTATGTTAGGTTTCTCCCTCACATATAAAGGATATCCTTATCATTTTGTTGACATCTGATACTCAATAATAAATACACAAGAACATTCTCTCCGCTATATAACATATTCTCTTGATTTCATTACTTCCATTTATTGCTTACATTTATTATTTTCTATTTATTGTTCATCATTTATTGCTTATCACTGATCATAAAGAGCCATCATCGTAGCTCCCATAACTGTTAGTCCTCCCTCGATCGCTCTAAGACGGTCACCCAACTCAACCCCCAAGCCTCATATACGACATGTCGAGGCCCTGATCTCCAGGCATTTGGTTCGGTTATCATATTGTCTCTAAGCTATAATCTTGCTTTCTAATCTTTTACTTAGAATCCATTGTTTAACAACTAGCATAAAAATAGATCACGTTTTTTTAGAACCACAAAATCAAATTTAATTGTCATTACCATTTTCACGGTAAACATCAATTACCTGTGAGAATTACAAGACGTGGGAGATTACTCCAGATCTACCCCTCTCAAAAATAACACAAAATATCCCTGCCATTGTCTACTCTACAACGTCCCATTCTAGACCCAATTTCTAATTTCTACTATAAAGAACTCACATATTCATATAAGACTCTATTGTTTCTAACTCTAATACATAGAGTGGTCTTCAGTGAGTGTACTAGAGCCACTGCGTCCCTGTATTTGTTCTGAAATTCTCTTTCATTTCTTTCGATCCACACATCATATATTTTAGCAGCAAACCCAGCTTTAAGTAGCTTGCCTCGTGCACTTTTACCCTTTGAGTTTTGCAACACCCAATACCATTCTTGTTCCAAACTAAGTATGATTCTTCTCCATTTCATCCACTCCAAATTTTTCTACCAGGCACCTCTTATATAAGAGCACTAAAATAATAAATGGTTAGCAGATTCATCAGCTACATTACTTAAGACACATCTTGCATCCACATTAATACCCCAGACCAATATCACTTCCTTTGTTCTCAATCTACCATGTAGTGCAATCTATATAATGAATACTTGTTTGGGGCATGAGATATTATGATAGATCAGGTTTCTCCATTGCATAGTACTGATATCACCTCTTAAGCATCTATACACAGCAAAAATTTGATTTCTGGACAATCTGATGATGAAAGTTCATGTTAAGTATGTGCTTTCTCATATTAAAGTTTTTCCTAACCATCCAAGATGTATTTTTTGGGCTTTCCATTAGGTTAACATCCTATTTATTTATATAATATGTGTGGATATAGGTAATCCACAACTTCTCCTTATCCTGGCTAAGTGCCCAAAATAGCTTACATAGAGCAGCTTGGTTCTAGAGCCCCATATTCAATACATTGAGGCCACTTGTACTTCTAGGCAAGAAGATTTTTTCCCATGCCACCAATGCCCTTTTAGAGATGCTAGCCTCACCGGTCCACATATAGCTTCTGCATATAGCATTGTTTATCATGAAAATGGTAACAATAATTAAATTTGTAAATAGGATTTTAAAAATATGTGATCTATTCCCGAGCTAGTTTGTTAGGGCAGTTACTGCTAAAAACATGAAGTATAATGATGAAAAGCGAGTTGAATGAGGCAGTAATCAAACCAATAGGGGGCTGTTGCCCGGATGCAAAGTCGGCCTGCAGATGCCTCGGGGCCAAGGTTCGAGCCGAGCTCGAGCTATCAAAGGTAATAGGGAATGGGATAACAGGCATAAATATGGCTAAGCAAAGCTCTATGTTACCAATATTGAGCAAAGTAGCGAAGAACAAATAAGAAAATGATAAAATGCTAAGGCGGCCTGGGGCCAATGGGAATAGATAATTTAGAAGAAAGAGGGGGAGAGAGAGAGATATATATTATTGCACTTGTGGACAAATGAAGCAACATCATCCCCTTACAAGTTGAGATGAGTCCCCCTTATATAGGCGAGGGGACTTGGTATAGAACAGAACGCATTAAATTTAAAAATACGGGGATGGGATGGCTAGACAAGACACCAGAGCCTATTTATTCTGGCTACTTCCCTCGGGAGTTTCTCTTCTTTTGTGACCTCTACTGAGTCACAGACAGATCCTTTAACCTTCATGCTACTGTAGGGTCGCGGATGATACTCGAGATAGGGAGCCCAATCATGATCTAACAGCCTCGATATGTTGTTAGGGCATTCCGAACATATTTTAATGGTGGGAAATGGATTCCCCCGATTTTACCACACAGATAGTATCCGCTCTTCCTAGATCGAACTGATAGGAAATGATATTGGATCATCATCTTGAGGCCATTATTACTATGACATCATCCATCTAAGAGCATTAAATGCCATATCCTAGGGAAATGTGCAGGGTCAGCATTCGATGCGGTAATCGAGGAAACCATGAATTGCCACAGGTTTGTCTCTTCTGCTTTACCAACGATTCCTATAAAACACTCCGATCGCTAGGTGCTTCTCATCTTCGCCTTTCCTTCAAGCTCGTAAACCAAAATTTCTACTATTTGATACATTCACATCTTTCTCTATTTTTTGAAAAGGTTTCACCATTTTTCATGGCCAGGACTTCTAGGACGGTGCCTCGATAGAACGACACCACGTCGTCATCTCGATCGGTTGAGGGGGAAAACAAATTGGTTCTTTCTTTAGAGCAGTGGACCCCTCACAAAATTGATATGTCGAGCGATTTTGATATCGAGACTCCCTTGTCTATGTTGGTTCGATGTGAGCATATATCTCGATATATTAGCATCGTGACCGATGCCAGAAAAGTGAAGGAGGACTGCTGATGGAGTAAACCAATGGAAGTAGAAATTCCTGACCCTAGCAACAACATTACTAGCTTCAAGGATGGCTTTATTTATGCACACACCTACTAATTCACCCTCGGTCCTAACAAATCTGTTGAAGCTCCTCCTTTGGAAATCGATCCGATTATCCTCGACTTCTGCACTCACTATCGAGTGACCCTTGGCCAGATCTACCCGTCCTATTGGAGGATCGTGTTGATGCTCAGGAACTTTACCATAGGGGCTGCAGGCGGAGTTTTTACCCTCAGCCATTTGATCAGATTATACCAGTCTCGGCTGTATCGAGGCTTAATCAAAGCTTTAACAATGGTCCAAAAAATATTTCTTCACAAGCGTTGATGAAGGGAAGGACCGGGTATAGATGAGTAGATTTGTTCGAGTGAGAACCTTGAATATTATCCTAGCCCAATAGATGCCCTTTCCCGAGCGGTGGAATGATCGACGTAATTTCCCTTTAGCCGTTTCTCAATTATTCTTTTATGTGTCGTGATAACTCCTTTGTGTTCTCTCCAGCCCCTGCTTGGCACTTCGAGGTGGTCCCAGATTTGGCGAGATGAATCAAATATTTGGATAAAAGATTCCCATATCATCTTCGGTCCTGGTCCATCATGGATAAGAAGCATTGGGTGGCTAAGAATCATGGTGAGGTTTCTTTACCGCTCGTGCTCCGTATTTTTTATTCCCTCCCGAGCTCTAAGTAATGGCATATCATATTTATTATGCTGGTGCAGGCCTTGGAGAGAATATGATGGTGAGCCCATACCGATGGTGAAGCAAAGACCTTGGGGGCCGAAACGAAGAAGAAAAGGAAAGTCAGGGTGGCCACTGCTCGCCCTGATAAAACTGCTATGCTAACCTCCGTGCTGAACCCTGATGTCGAGTGGGAGGATGATGATGGCAGTCCATTGAGAAGGAGAGTGAGGTCCTACAAGAGAGATTTATAGGTGCCCCAGTTGGAGGCTGTTGAGTCCTAGACGCTGGGACCGGTAGGGCTAGAGAGTCGGAGGTCCTCAAAGAGGACATCCATGTGGCTTCAAATTATGCGGCCAGATTCGATGTAGCTTCTACTAGCAGGGCTATCAGTTCTGATGGGTCAGAGTTTGGGGATTTCTAAGAGCGTAGGTCGCTATTCGAAGGAATTAGCGACCCGAACGACCTTATTCAAAACTATCCAGTCTCATCAGGAGAGTTGAGAGACATTGAGAAGATGATTGGCACCACGGTTGGTACTCCTTTCAGAGGGGGAGGCTTCATTTCCAACATTCTTGATGGTGTAATTGATGGAGCTGATCTTCCGTCTCTGACGCCGTCGAAGCAGCGGAGAAATCCTTGCAGCAGGTGATGATTTTTCCCTATGCATTTCTTTTCGCTCTCGGGCATTTTATGTCATCTTTCTTAACTTTCTCATTGTGCCGTAGTGTAAAGAGATGTATGAACATGTCATCCTCCGGATTCGTGGGGAACTTTCATGTTATGAGAAGAAGCGTAATACCATTACTTCAAAACTGCAAGACTCGGAGGCTCAAGGTGCCCGAGGAGATAAAGAATTGAGGGGGCTTCGAGCCTCTTTGGAGGTGGCGCTTTGGGAGAAGGCCGCTCTTGTTGCTCAGGTATTCTGCCTCGCGCATGCCTGCTCATCTGCTCAGTAACCATATGTGTGCTGTATTCACATATTCTTCATCTTGCCTTTCACTGAAGGTTGAATAGAGCAGCTCGCGGATCAATGAATTGGAAGTGGAGGTCACCAGGCTGAGGGAACAGAGCGAGGCTGTAACTGGGGAATTAGAAACATCCCGGGGCCTTCTCTCAGACACCTGCAAGGAAATTGCTGCTTTGGCCGCGGCTAAGCTTGAGATCGAAGGAGACGCTACTGCTTCTAAGGAGTACGCAACCACGGCATATGCGATGGCTCATGACATATGCCTGGCGGCTGAGTAGAAGCTGGTCCGAGCCGTCGGACATGCCAAAGCAAAGGGGAAAAAGGAGGTCCTAGAAGAACTCAAGCCAGGGGCTTCAAGTTATCTACTGACCTGGAGGAGGCTCGCGTGGCAGCAAGAAAACTGGCAATTTTAATTGCCCCTGATGGGGGCGAAGATGATAGTGGCGAGGAATAGTCTCTGAGCCCCTTTCCATTTTTTTTGTATGCCTTCTTTTGTTTCATGTGTTCTCCATTCCAGGAGTCGAATATTGCGAAGGTGTTTTTTTGTTTTGTCAATATATGAAAGGAGCTTTTATTCTGGTAGTCCTTCTTGCTTCAGAGCATTAAGCATCGAGCATCGGTGCCTTTGGAGGCATTTTGTAGGTTGGACCCGGGGTCCCAAGACTGGTCACGTCCCGAGGTTGAGTCGATAGCTCCTTTGAACCGACGTCGGGGATCTCTTGAGGTCCCTTGATACCACAAATTATGTGGGAGCCTGGGATGATTCTGCCAGTGCACTCCCCAAGGGGAAGGTGACGTAACACAAGAAGAATCAATTGACCTCCTTGGGCAATTGAGTAGTTGTTTCCTGGCCCTTATATATTTATCTATCCACCACTCAAGTGGCTATTCTGCAGTTTTTTGATAAGCTTATATCTTCTGTAGAGTCTGGTGCTTTATGCGAGTCTCTTCACTCCTCTGTTTTAGGGAATTTTTGCCTAGATCCTCCTCTTCTTATCCTTATTCTATTGTGGTCTTGGCCGCTGCTTCGACTTCTGATCCTCAAACATAGAGGATTCCTCCCTGCGTTCCACCTTTGGTTGGTGCTAGCGGCCCTCTCTCGATGTCGGGGGAGTGACGCTCGGAGTATGTTGCCTCGAAGAGGGTTACTATGTCGGGGAAGCCTCCCAATATTTTTGACCATTGGGAGCACGTGTCGAGGATTATTTCATTGGTAATAGAAGATAACCTCTGGGCAATCAGGAGAGAATGCATACGGGGGGAAGGCGTGGTTCTACAAGTCCGTTCCCCCGAGGAAAGTGTCATGGCGTATGTTGAGGGCTTCTTGAGCGTGTACACCCATGTTCTTGCACCGGGTTGCCCAGACCGAGTTGTGCTTGATTTTTTTAGAAGGTATCAGGTAACGTCGGTGCAGGTTCACCCCTTCTTCTGGTGGATAGTGTGGCCAAGGAGATATTTTGCTCACAAGACCGTGATAGAATTTACCCTTAGTCACCTCATAAGGTTGTATCGGCCATTATATTTCTGGGGCCTAGTTGCTCTTCAGCGTAGGTATAATCGAGCTCCTATGGTTGGCGGTGAAGAGGATGTGGACCATGGATAGATGAGCTAGTTCATTCGAGTTCAAGTGACCGAAATTATCCCTGAAGAATTTTTACCATTTCCTGAGAAATGGAGCTCCGTACATAAGCACTTTGTTCGAACTGTCCCTTTCTTTATATGAGGTCGGACCCATAATGATGTCTTTTTGTCCTTTGTTTATAGCAACTCATTGGTTTCTTGGTGAGGTTCCTGAGTTAGCCGACTAGTCTCGTAAGTTGACAGCATGCTGGACTCACAAATAGCGCCTGTGGCGAGACCTTTCAAAAAGGAGGTGGGAGGTAAAGCATCATGGTAGGTGTCTGGCATTCTCCTCCCACCCATTTCTTAGGTATGACTTCCTCTTTGCTGACTTGCCCGATTCCTCTATCACAAGTGCCAAAAATTCATTCGAGGCGAGAAAGCCAGTTCAAGAATTGAGGAGCGCTGGCAAACGGAAAGATGTTCCATAATGTGAGAAGGCTCGTCGTAAGGCGCCTTCTCCACATTGGTTGAGAGGAAGTAATTTGGTCGTTCGTCCAGCTTCAAAGATTGAAGCATCATTGGATATATCTTCGGCCCTCGGTGAGGCTCATCGTCTTGGCCTTGCGGTGAGTTTTCGGCCGCGATAGGGATGTCCTTGCCCTGCACTCCTTTCTTTTCTCTTTACTCACCTGGCTCTTCTTTTTTAGGCTTTTGATAGGCTCAAAGTCGAGCTGCTTCGCCGTGAGGCCCCGTTGCGGGAGGCTTGAGAAAGGGAAAAATCCCTCTAACTTCTCTGCGTGGCAAAGGAAAATGAGCTCGTTTCTTTACAGTGCAGGGTAGATCAAAGCCATGCCCGAAGGCCCTCTTGGAAAAATAGGTATTCTGCATTCCGTGCTAGCCTGTATTCCCCCCCCCCCCTTTTTTGTCTTGCCAGCTTTTGAAGCACTGTTGTTCAAGTTGAAGGACAAGGCGGATGAGCTAGAGCAACTCCGGGGCGAGGTCGGCAATGCCAAACGTGAATTCACTGAGCTACGAGCGCGTGTTAGTGCCCAGTATAAGGCCAAAGAGAAAGCTCAGGCTATGACATTCATTCTTAGGGTGAAAATTCAGGTTGCTTGTGCGAGTGGTTCCGCTCGAGCGAATATGGTCGTGAGGCTCTCATCTGAGCTATCAAGGGTGAAAACAGAATGAATAACACCTAGGCGGGGCAAAAAATGGCAACCTATTCAAGGAGTGTCGTTGTCTCTAAGGCTGAGCTGAAGAAGGCCCTTGATCGTGCAGGCAATAACATAGAGTATGAGAGGTGTAGAGCATGGAGGGATACCCTCGATAAGATTCATGCTAGTGCCTTTGATCTTTTGGAGGAGATCGGACAAGCCAAAGAAGAGGCGTTCGATGCCAAGTTTCTGATATTCGATGATGAGGAGGAGGCCGCCGAGCCATTGCTACCGAAAATAAAAAGGAAAAGTGGGGAACGAATATTCCCTTCCTTCTTTGTTGTGTACATATATAGCTTTCATTATACGACGCAGGTAGAGATTGCTCTTTGTCATCAATATGTAACAATAAGAGGGGAAACCCCACAACTTGTATCTTCTGTATTTCTTCTTGTTGGAGTTTTCATCGGATCGACTCAATCCCGGAGTAGCCTTTAGGCTTGCATGCTTTGACTATCTTCATGTTCAGTCTCCGAGCCAGGATCCCACTCGAGCTTAATATACCCTCGAATTTTACGCTTGTTCGGGCTGGCGATAATGGTTTTTATTTCCTGCCCTTGCGTGTTTTGGTTGCCTCAATCAGCTTCAGGTCCAGTCTCCAAGTCGCGTTACGATTCGAGTAGTAATTAACCCTTAAATTTCCTTGAGATTTCAGCCAGCGATAGTGGCATTTATGTCGTGCCCTTGGGCGTATTACAATTTTTTGGGTCTAGTCTTCGAGTCGCTTTGCGACCCGAGCTGTAATCGACCCTCAAATCTTATTGAGTTGCTGACCGGTGATAGTGGCATTTATGCCGTGCCCTTAGGCATACTATAATTTTTGGGTCCAGTCTCCGAGTCGCGTTGTGACTCGAGCTGTAATCGACTCTCGAATCTTATTGAGTTTCCGGCTGGCGATAGTGGTATTTATGTCGTGCCCTTAGGCATATTATAATTTTTGGGTCCAGTCTCCGAGTCACTTTACGACTCGAGCTGTAATTGACCCTCAAATCTCATTGAGTTTCCGGCCGACGATAGTGGCATTTATGATGTTTGGTCATTGAGAATTTAGTATGTGGCCCGTAGGCTTGCTTAGTTAAGTATTTTGGATCCAATCTTCGAATCGAGTTACGATTCAAGCTCACTTTAGTCCTCAAGTTTTCAATTTTCAAGCTGGCGACAATGGCTCTTACGTTGTATGGTGGTAGAGACCTTTAAATATGAGGCCTATAGGCTTGCTTAGCTGGCGACAATGGCTCTTATGCTGTTTTTCCCCGTGGGCTTTTTTGTAGGCTTTGTTTCCACTCGTTAAGGTCTTTTTTAATATTTTCGCCTGACCGTTTGTCAGTTCTAAGAGAACCTCGACATCAAGTCATTGTCGGTGATATTTTGAGCACCACATAAGGTTCATAGCTCGTAGGTTGGGTAGATCAACGCTCTTGCAATTTGGAGCCGACGTGGTCGGGACTCATTTTTTGTCTGTTGAGGGAACCCTTTTTTTAACCGGTTCTTTCCGATGTATATTCGGAGGATTTTTTAGCGATAGTTGGGTATCCCCAAGTTGCATTATTTTTGTTGTATCTGCCGTTTTGACCGTAGTCATATGCATTTGGCCATAGCCATTTTTTATCCCAAGCGACAGTTTAGGCATCTACACTGAGGGTATGCCCTTTAGGATTCTTACAAATGTAATGTATAGCCTTAACTGCGGGATTTTCATGCCAGTTGAGGTCTTATAGTTTGCCATGCCTATTGAGGTCGTAGAGTTTGTCATGCCTATTGACGTCTTAGAGATTGTGGAGGATAGATCTGGTTTTTCCGAGGCTGCCCGTTAGGGTCTTACAGTTTTGGATTTTCCAATGCATGGCGATTGGCGGCAGCCTCCGAGTCATCAAGTTTGTTAAAGCTTGAAGATCGCTTTTTGTGAGCTCGAAGTTGCCTTATAGGGGCTTGATTAGCCCGGTATTCCGACACTGGGGTCGTGTGGATGCCGAATTGTTTAAGTATCTGAGTATCTCGAGACATATTTGGCGAAGAGGCCTTTGCCGTAAATATGCCGAAATAGCCTTATGAAATGCCAAAAAAATACTCTTTATTGCTTGGTGTAAATATATGTTGTAAGTACATGTTTTCCCGTTGTTGTGAGTTCGGCCTGCAGGGATGCGACTTCTCTTATTATCTGATCTGTCTATATGATTCCGTTTTGGAACTTAGCCTACCATTTATTGGCCCTTCCGAGAGATGATATCCTTAAGAGGTGATCATCTCACGTTATCTGGCTGTAGAAGAGTGGACTGTGATCTCGTCGTATCCTTTTCTTGGGGGTATTCTGCCCCACTAATAATCTTGTTGGAGGAACCTTTTTCATGTTAAAAACCCAGTTAAGGAAAGAAAGCTCGACGGGCTCCGTGGAGGCCTCGGATCCCCGAGTGGGGTTCAGATCTATCGAATGCCTCAGATGACTGCCTGCATACAGGTTAGTGAAAAGAAAATAAAGGAAATAACAAAGGGGCGGAGTAGTTCTTCCTTTCTATGGGATGCGTAGCAACGTTTTGGGGAGCGAGCCCTGACGTAGCCTTATGCTATGTTCGACCAAGCCTGACCGAAGATGTGTTTCTACTTACCCTTTGATCCTTTTGAGGGCGATGTCGGCGATGGGTCATATGGTGAGGGATTTCCTTTTGTCGCATGTAGCTCCTTGTCAAATACTTTAGTCCCACGTTCGTCTTGGGGTTTCACCTCTTGGCGGAGCATGGTCGAAGTCAGCTTCGGGTGATGAATCTGTTGTCATCTGTATAAAACGTCCACGCCTTGAGTGCTCGACGTACCAGTCCGAGCTCGAGCGGGTTGTACGGAGGGAGGGACCTGATTGTTATAGAGATTGGCATCAGGAATCCCATCAAAGATTCTTGGCACGGGAGCAATGTTAGTCCGAACTACACTATTGGCTTTGGCCAATGCGTTAATGCAAGGCTGAAGCAGAATCTCGGCGTCCTTTCCCTTTGGCGCAAGGGTGTCTTTTGGGAGCATTCTTCGGGACCATCTTTTTTTTGGTGATGATCGCTTTCACTCTATGCTTTACGAATCTTTGAGGGGTGACATCGTCCCTTTACTGTTAGGGCAATACGCTGTGTCTTGCCGGCTTCATTTTTCTAGATCTCCTTCCTCCGTTGGAGCTAGATCCGAGTCTTTCTGCTCGATGATACCTTTTGGCAACCTCTATTGAATAGCATAGTTGTCGCTCTTTTGGGCCAGTTACCCTACGCGCCTCGTCGTTCCCACGTTGGGCCGTGGTTTTCTTGAAGGGGTTTTGGTTGAATAGGTCCGAGTCGCTTAGCATTCTCGATTTAGCTTATGGTGATCATGATGCTTGGTACAGCAATGCTAAAATCATACTCTGTCGGGTGAGGTTTCCCTACCAACTGTGTCTTTTTTAATCTTGTACCATTGGAGGTTCCTCAAGGGTGTTGTCCTCGGACTACAACCTTGTTGTTGTGAGGTGCGCTGCACATCGAGTCATTCCTTTCATTCGCGGTGCACGGATGGTGCCTCCATCCGCTCGGCGTCAGCTTCTTTGTCGGGAGTCTTCCTGGATATTCCAAACCTGAGGAGGTTCTCCAACGATCGTCTACGGCCCTGATTCGGGCTAGTGTCGGTTACGGGCATCCAACCAGGCCTCGGCCAGGTATCTAACCGGGCTTTGCTTGAAATGCCCTGGAGTTGTTGGGTATGCTTCGTTTAGGCTTTGGGTGAAGGCCTGCGTTGCCCGATCATCCGAAATTGGGAGCGATCTCATTCGTCCTATTAGAGAGTGGGGTGCGGCTTCCCACGACATTTTATTTCCTCTTTATTCGGCCTCAGGTGCATTGGGTCCTCTCGGTATTGCTTTGATGGCACCGACGCATGCTTCTGCGGAGGACCACGCTAGTATGGTAAGTGGGTCCGTGAGGTTAGGTGCCTGGCAATGGTGTTGCATTATGGTTTCTCTCAATAAAGTCTCTTCGAATCTCTTTAACAGGACGGGCTCGATCTCAACATTTTGGAGGTCGCTATCCCTTGACGAGCATGCGTAAGTGGTTATTCGCCCGTACGGACTCGAGGTCCTGTCACACCTAGAGAGATTCGTCGTTCCTGAATTTTGTGAAACGAGTTTCGGGACCGTATCTTCGGGAGACGGTTGTTGTAAGAGCTTCCACGAGCCTGATTCAATCCTTTCAAAGAGTTTCCCTAACATCCTTACTGCGGCAGGGTAGGTTGCCGATCCGTTGTTGCTTAATCTCTTGGGTACTAGCTCGACGTAAGGAGATATTTCCAGTGCTGCCACGTCAGGAGTCTCCGGGCGACTTTGCAGCCGAGTGATAGCCAACTGTCGTTCCTGTAACATTTCGAAAATAATATGAATATTAACTTCCCGCTCTACCCGGGCCGGGATTTTTTGGGCTTCCTGTTGGTCAACATTTTGTATGCCACCATTTGTGTGGAAGGCTTCGTTGACCCGCTGCGCGGCATGCAAGCCTGCATCTGCTTGAATAGATCTAGATATATTATCGGGGTCCTACGGTGTCGCGCCAGTCGTTGGAACAGCCATACTGTTTTCTCTGTGATTTGTGGCGTGGTCGTTCTCGATTTTGCTTACCTAGCCGGACATTAACCTGAAATCAAAAGATCTTAGGCAAGAAAAAGTGTGAAAGATAACGTGCATTCATGTGACGAAACCAGTAAGAAAATAATCACTATTATTTTTAGCCCCACGGTGGGCGCCAAACTGTTTACCGTGAAAATGGTAACAACAATTAAATTTGTAAATGGGATTCTAAAAATACATGATCTATTCCCGAGCTAGTTTGTTAGGGCAGTTAGTGCTAAAAATATGAAGTATAATGATAAAAAGCAAGTTGAACGAGGCAGTAATCGAACCAATAGGGGGTTGTTGCATGGATGCAAAGTCGGGCTGCAAATGCCTCAGGGCGAAGGTTCTAGCCGAGCTCGAGCTATCAAGGGTAATCAGGAATGGGATAAAAGGAAAAAATATGGCTAAGCAACGCACTATGTTACCAATATTGAGCAAAGTAGCGAAGAATAAATAAGAAAACGATAAAATGCTAAGGCGGCCTCGGGCCAATGGGAATAGATAATTTAGAAGAAAGAGGGAGAGAGAGAGAGATATTATTGAACTTTTAGAGAAATGGAGAAACATCAGTCCCTTACAAGGTGAGATGAGTCCCCCTTATATAGGCGAGGGGACCTGGTATAGTATAGAACGCATTAAATATAAAGATACGGGGATGGGATGGCTAGACAAGACACCGGAGCCTATTGATTCTGGCTACCTGCCTCGGGAGTTTCTTGTCTTTGTGACCTCTGCTGAGCCGCGGACAGATCCTTTAAACTTCAAGCCACTGCAGGGCCATGGATGATACTCAAGATAGGGAGCTCGATCACGATGTACGACCTCGATATGTTGTTAGGGCATTCCAAACATACCTTAATTGCGGGAAATGGATTCCCCCGATTTTACCACACACAAGCATCAACAAGCGTAATTATCTTTTGAGGGATTAGGAATAGTTGTGTCCAATAAGCTTGAACACCAAACAAACCACCCTTATGAGCTGGAGTTTACCAGCATAAGATAAGTTTGTAGCCATCAATGTAGTGATTCTTGCAGTGATTTTCTCAACTCAGGGCTTACATTGGGCAATGGTAAGCTTCTTGGTAGACAATGGTACACCAAGATATTTGAAAGGGAGCTCTTCTAACGCATATCCCAGCAGATGCAGAATAGCTTATTTGGTAGCTTCATCCACCCCTCCAAAGTATACTTGGCTTTTTGACATGTTAGCCTATAATCCTGAAGATGCTGAGAAGATATTAAATTTGTCCTTAAGAAGTTGAATAGAAAGCACATCCCCTTGAGCAAATAATAAGAGATCATCCGCAAAGAAAAGGTGTGTAATCTTCAGCTTTCCATATCTAGGATGAAAATTAAAATTAGAATTTTCTACCAATGTCGCCAAACATTTGTTCAAATTTTCCAATAAGAGGACAAATATATAAAGGGACATAGGGTCCCCTTGTTTTAGTCCCCTCTTAGCATATATAGTGTCTGTCAAGTATCCAATTATCAAGAAAGTATAGCTAATTGTAGTAATACAGGTCATGATCCATGATATCATTATACTTGGAAATCCAAGTTCCATAAGTATGTGTCTAATGAAGTGCCACTCTACCGAATGTCATGACCCAAACCGATGGGCCGCGACGGGTGCCTGCTCCTACCTGTCAAACACCCCTAAGCATGCGTCAAAGATATAAACTTGAATAACATCTTCTAAATCTATGAAAATAACATACATGAAGGAACCTACAAAAGAGGCATATGTACATATTAAAGTAGAATATAGTGCGCGAGTCGGCAAGGCCGCTATGACCGAAAACTGAAAGCCGATAAGGCCACATACTATCCAACTGCACATAACTGTGTACAGACCTCTAATAGAAAGATAATTGTATAATGATGGGACTAAGCCACGTCATACCCATACATATACAAACAGATCATACCAAAAGGAAAAGCAGTTCCAGATCAAGTGGAGCACGCCAACTCTCGCTGATCAAGGTTCGTAAGAAGGAGGACCGTCGACTTTCCTACCTGCACCTACGGGCATGAAACGCGGGCCCCAAGAAATAGGGTATCAGTACGAATAATGTATTGAGTATGTAAGGCATGAAAATCAGTACATAAGAGACATATATGAAAATGAAATAAAGAAATCCATCTATAAATCTAAATAACTTTATAAATCCTAAAATATTTATAATATCATGCACGTGCATATAAATATCGTGTCATGCATAGGTATTGATATAAATAATATCATCAAGCCTCTGAGGGCATCCCATCATATCATCTCGACCACTGTGGGCAACATCATCAACATATACCAGTTGATCAGGTGGTGGTGCGTATATAACGCCGTAACCTTTTCCCATATCCCATATACATAAATTGTACACAGCAAAATCAAAAGACTTGATTTTTTGCTATCAAGACATTTTGGAAGTCTTCCCCGAGGCCCCGAGGTTGGAAGGCCGCGATCGAGTTTACCATCTCGGGGCCCGTCGAGGTCCGACTCAAAGGAAGCAAGGCCTGAGGTCGGGATAAAAGAGGAAGTCTCCTAGGAACATGGCTACACCTGACAGATCCGACCTATCTGGAGCCTACTGTGAGGTCTTGCTGGAAGTCCAAGATGGTGGTTTGGAACATCCAAGAGGACACCTAATCCACGCTCTCTTCCCTTGGTAAAGAGGAATTTCAAATCTAAATCAATCATTTGATCAAACAAAGCCTCGCTTCCCTCTCCCCTTCACTTATTAATTAAGTGGTAAATAGTCGTCGGCATTCTATAAGCGACTTGACCGAATCTACGAAGCTTTGCTTTTCTTGTAGTCGGCCCATAATGCCTCCCTTCATTTGCTCCATTAATCCAACTAGTGGAGGATTATAAATGGATCAGTTTTTTTGATTTCCATTGGAGATTAGGAATAGATGGAATTTCTATAGGGCCCATTTTATTAACAGAATTTATCATGCATGTTTGGGATACGTTTGGTGTTCAATATATTCCCTGATGTCAGTAAACCATGGTTTACCGTTGGGTGCCCTTTAAATGGACAAAAGATAATGGGATTGTCTTTGGGCCTTTCCTTCGCAGCTTATGTGTAAGGCGAAGAAGGCCTCCTTTCGGGGGGCCCGAGCCATAAGTGAGATACCACTCTGGCGCTCCGCCAGCCATTCCTCATGCTGAATAGGATATGCGGGATCTTGATCTAGCCTTGCGATTAGGGCTACCGAGCCCAACAAAAGTCCTATCTTTGTACTCTTGCAATTAATATACATGTATTATACCAAGTCCCCCTCGCCTATATAAGGGGGATTCACCCTACCTTGTAAGGAACTGATGTTGCTCCACTTCTCCACAATGCAATAATATCTCTATCTCTCTCTTTCTTCTAAGTTATCTGTCCTCATTGACCTCGAGGGTGCCTTAGCATTTTATTGTATCTTACTTTGTTGTACATTATTTGGCTCAAGATTGGTAGTATAGAGCCTCAATTATCTATATCTTTGCTTGTTATCTCCTTCCTGACTACCCTCGATAAGACTCCGATAGGCTCGAGGCTCGGCTCGAGGGTACCTATTGGCCTGCTTTACGCCTGGGAAACGTCCCCTTGCTGGTTCGATTATTGTTTTGGTTAATTCAATCTCTATCACTTCACTTCATATTTTAGCACTAACCACTCTTGAAAACTAGCTCAAGAATATATCACGTATTTTTAGAATCTCATACAAATTTAATTGTTGTTACCATTTTCACGGTAAACAGTTTGGTGCCCGCCGTGGGGCTAAAAATAATAGTGATTATTTTCTTGCTAGTTTTGTCACTTCAACGCACGATATATTTCACACTTTTTCTTCTGCAAGATATTTCGATTTCAGGTTAATGATCAACTCGATAATGAAAATCGAGGATGATAATCCCAAAAATTACAAAGAGAACAGTATGGCCGTTCTAACGGCTGGCGCGACACTGCAAGACCTTGATAGTGTATCTTGATCGATTCGAGCGGACGCAGATCAGCACACCATGCAGCGGGATAACAAAGCTTCACGCACCGATGGCGGCGCGCAACACGTTAACCTACATGAAGCCCAAAAATTCCCAGCCCGGGTAGAACGGGAAGTTAATCTTCGCATTATTTTTGAAATGTTGCAGGAACAACATTTGGCTATCTCTCAGCTACAGGGTCACCCGGAGACTCTCAACGCGGCAGCACCCAAAATATCTCCTAATTTTGAGCCAGTACCCGAGCTATCGGGCAATGATGAACCGACAACCTATCCTGTAGCAGTAAGGATGCTGGAAGACCTTATAGTAAAAATTGAATCATGCTCGTGGAAACTCATACAGTAACCGTCACCGAAAGATATGATCCGGGAACTCATTTCGCGAAAGTCATAAACGACAAAATCCCCCAGGGTGATAGGACATCAAGTCCTCACGGGAATATTACCACTTATACACGCCCGTCCAGGAACGGCAATCTCTAAAATAGAGAACTCGGGTCCGTCCCGATGAGGAGATTTGAAGAAACCCCCTCGGAAGAAAGCATGATGCAGCACCACTGTTCGGCGCTTGATCTCGAGGACCCACTCACCGTACTAACGCGGTCCGTGGAAGTGCACACCTACGCCATCAAAGCAAAGCCGAAAGGGCCCAATGCACCAAAGGCCGGGAGAAGAAGAAATAAAATGTCACGGAAAGCCACACCCCGCTCCCCGACAGGACAAATGAGACTGCTCCCGATCTCGAGTGGTGGGGCGGTACGGGCTTTCGCCTAAAACCCAAACAAATCATACCTGGCAACTTCAGAGCAATTCAAGCGAAGCTTGGTCAAATATCCGGTCGAAGCTTGGTCGGATGCCAGCAACTAACACCAAACCCAAGTTAGGGCCTTGGACGACCCTCGAAAAACCTCCTTGGGTTCCGCATATCCGGTAAGATTCCCAACAGAGAAGCTAACACTGAATGAATGGAGCCATCATCCACACGGCACTAACGCAAGAGATGATTCGAGGTAAAGCACGTCTCGTAACAACAAGGCAGTAGCCCGAGGACAACACCCTTGAGGAACCTCCAATTATACCAAATTTAACAAGACACAGCCGGCAAGGAAACCTCGGCAAATAGAGCTCGACTTCAACGTTGCATTTCCAAGCATAGTGGTTACCATAAGCGAAGCCAGGAACTCCAGGTGGCTCAGATCTATTCAACAAAAACCCCTCCAAGGAAACCATGACCCGCCATGGGAATCATGAGATGCTCGGAGTTACAGACCCAAAAGAGCAGCAACTACACCATTCAACGAAGGTCGCCATAAAGTGTCGCCAAACGAGTAAACCCGGATCCAGCTCCACGGACGAAAGGAGATCAGACAAAACAGAGTCGGCGAGATGTGGCGTATCGTCACAGCTGTTAAAGGATGGCAGCACCCCAAGAAGATCCGTAGAACGTAGAATGCAAGTGCCCGTCACCAAAAAGGGACGGTCCCAAAAAAATTCTCCCAGAAGACACCCTCTCGCTCGAGGAAAAGGACGTCGAGATTCCACCTTGGCATCGCATTAATGTATTGGTAATCTTTTCTTTCTTTCGACTCATTTCAAATAAAACATTCATTTATGAGTACAGGTGGATCGGCCAAATTATACCGACCGTATCAGACTGAAGCCGATAGGACTATCCAGACCAATGCCTCTCTCGGATCGGACCTCTGATAGGTTCCCAATGGCGATTGCCATAACGACAAAATTGCTCCCCCTACGTGGCCTGCCCAAGCTCAGGCTGATGCGTCGAGCGACACAGGGCACCGATGCTTAGTACAGACAATGGCGAATACATCACCCAGGACGCGATTTCGACCTTGCTCAGCAGCCATTACGGGACCCGCCAGGAATTTTTTCCTCGACCGGATATCTAACAGGAAGAAGGTTTTGCCAACAAGATTATTAGCAGGACTTCATATCCCTGGGGAGGGGACCCGAAGAGATCGTGATCCTCTCTCTCCTGAAATTTTCCAATATTGAATCATACAAGCACATCGGATAATCAGGAAGTCACACCCATGTGGGCCAGACTCACAACAATAGGACAACATGTATTTACAACATATATTCTCATCGAGCAATAAAGAATATTTTTAAGCATTCCACGCCTCGAAGAATACTATTTTGGCTTATCCAGAGCAAAAACCTCTCCGCCAGATATATCTCGAGATACCCAGAGACTTAAAATATCTGGTATCCATATGACCCCGGGGTCAAAACGCGGGCTCACCAAGCCCTTATGGTGAAACTCCGAGCTCACGAGAAGTGGTCTTCAGGCTGAAACAAGTCAATGACTTGGAGACTTCCACCTGTCTCCACGCACTGGAAAATCCGAAATTGTAAGACCCTAACAGGCAGCCTCGGCAAAACCAGATCTATTCTCCATATACTTTAAGACCTCAACAGGCATGGCAAACTGTAAGACCTCGACTGACATGGAAAATACCGCATTTTAGGCTATACGTCGTGTTTCTAAGAATCCCTAAAGGGCATACCCTCGGTATAGATGCCTAAAACTGCTTCTCGGAATCAAAAATGGCCCCGGCCAAACGCACATAACTTCTGTCAAAATGGCTGCTTCAGCCCAAAAAAATGCAACTCGGGGACGCCCGACTGTCGCTAAAAAATCCTCTAAATCTACTTCGGAAAGAACCAGTTAAAAACAAGCTTCTCTAAACAGGCAAAAAATGAGTCCCGACCACGTCAGCTCCAAAATTGCAAAAGCGTCGATCTACTCGACCTACAAGCTATGAACCTTCTGAGGGACTCAAAACATCGCCGACTATGACTTGAAATCGAGGTTCTTCTAGAACCGACAACGAGTCGGGCAAAATAATTAATAAGACCTTAACGATAGGAAACAAAGCCTACAAAAAGCCTCCGGGACTCACATCAAAAGTTCTCTACGACCAAACAGCATAAGTGCCATTGTCGCTGGCTAAGCATGCCACCGGGCCTCACATCAAAAGGTCTCTATGACATACAGCGTAAGAGCCATTGTCGCCAGCTTAAAAATTGACAACTTGAGGATTAAAGTGAGCTCGAATCGTAACCCGATTCGAACACCAGATCCAAAATAGTTAGCTAAGTAAAGCCTCCGGTCCTCATACTAAAAGGTCTCAATGAACAAGCAACAGAAAGGCTCAAGGGGTAAGCTAAGCATGAGTTGGATCCCGACTCAGAGACTGAACCCGAGGGAAATTCAACCACAAAATGCCAAAAGGCACGGCCCAAATGATGCTACCGATGGTCGAGACAAATCTCCAGGCCGCGCGCCCGTAAAATAGCTTCGGCCCAGGAGCACAAAGGGTCATCACCCTCTACCCAAGCAGGCAGAAAAAAGCTTAGAGGCCAATCGAAGCTCAAGCCGTAACGCAATTCGGGGACCAGTTCCAAAATGGGTCTACACGATCGAGAGCAACGACAGAAAAAGGTACAAAAGTTAAATTCTTTAAAATTCTTCTTATATTACATATGAAAATACATTCTCCACTTACAGGCACGCCCTACGTGCACCAAAAACTAGGTTACAAAATGGTAGAATCTATATTTTGCGCCAAAGGGCTACAGCCCATCAAGTTCACCCTCTGCAACGTCCACGAGGTGACACCCTTGCTTGAGCCAATTCCTCCAAGAGAATAAAGCCTCTCGCTCCAACCTCATCGAATACTTCTCTCCGGGATCGGCAGCGAACATATTCCTCGATCCTCTTCTCTCGATCAAGGGCTTGCCTCAACTCGGATTGAGCATCAGCAGCCTCCTTTATGCAAATCTCCATCTCACGATCAGCCTTGATTTGACTTAGCGCCGCTTCCGTCCGGGCATAAATTATCTCGACCCTGACCTTCGAGAGGTCGGACTCAAGTCTCTTGATCATATCTGCCTGAACTTTGGAAATACCACGGGCCAAGTTAAGTTGGACCTCGAAGGGAGGGATCCTAGTCGAGGCACTCATCTCCTCCAAGGCTTGAGCCCGCACTTGGGCCCTTAGCTCCTCGCAATCATCACGGTTCACATCGCCTTTAAGGTACTCCAAGGCCTCTGCATTTTTATGCAACTAATATGGCAAGAAGATATTAACCTTAAAACTAGAAAGAAGCGAAGAACGCACTACAGGAAGTTACATGCTCCATCAGATAGCTCTCATAGTTTGAGCTCCGATACGCCTCATATCGCCAATGTTGTAGCTCAACTTCCTTCTCCTTGCAAAGAAGCCTAATGGATTCTCCCTTATCCAGAATCCTCTTGAACTTGGCCTTTTGACGAAACAACTCAGACTTAAGCTTATCACAGGCCTGCGCATGAAAGATTCAATAGGAGGAGGAAGATTCGGGATATGAGAGAATTGTGCGCAAATTCACCACAAAGTGAAGACGGTAGATTTCCTCCAGATCACAACAATTTCCTATTAGTATTGCTCTTGTGACCCCAGGAAAACCGGCCCCGGGCATAACGTGCTTACTCAAGGGAGCCTTTTTCCAAGAAACAGGTTCCCCGAGGATAGCAGACTCGGGCAATGCCCCATCTTGAGAAACACGAGCCCGACCAGCACCACTAAAGGCTCCTTCGCATTGTGGGCTCCAGTCCCTGTTGTTACTGCCGTCTCTCAGCCCGGAGGTTGACGACTCCATCTCCTCTCCGGAAAAGTGCTTCCTCACCCCGAGGAACCGACCGATATCAACAAATAGCGAATCCAACACAAATATGATAGGAAAATGTCACCTCATGTACATATCAGTAAGAAAAAAGCAGCATACACACGTACCTTGATGGTCTGCTCCCCACCTGATGTGAGACATAGCTTGTCACATGCGCTCGTCACAAGACTAATGGGTCACCAACATCCGAACCCAGCTAGGCAAATCATGAACTTGGACCGACGTCCACGAAGTTGCCGCAACAAGGGAAATAGCATTGATTACTTGGCCGATTTTTTCCATGAACAAAATCTGAAAGAGCAACAAAATGCCTCACTTACGTGGGTGATTCCACCCTTCGGGGAATGGGAGAAACTCCACAGGAATAATATGGTCGTCCGGACTCGGACAAACCAACTGGCCCACTCTCGATCTCCGCCTTCCTTATCATCAACAACAAAGGGCCTGGGCGAACTACCCGTCAAGGCTAACAGTCCTCGATGATGAAAAAGGCCGATATAGCCTGATGAGATAATCAAGCGTGAATTCAAGTCTGGCTTTCTCCGCAAAGAATCTCATCATCAGCACCGTTTACCAAAACGACGGATGAATCTGCACCAGAGTAACCCGATACTTTAAGCAAAAATTGAGCACGACCTTATCAAGAGGGCCAAATGCAAAGGGGTATAGGTACACACTCAAGAACCCATCAGCAGAGTCCGTGATGACTTCATCTGGGGAAAACACCCACGGTGTTGCCCCCTTGCTCCACCTGCAGTATCACCTCGCCATCTCAAGGTGTTTCTTCTCTTATCAAGGACGCCGACTCCAGAGCGAAATCCTTCGACTCTCCGGTGCCGGGAACAACATTCTTCGCCCTTTGCCATACCGGTGCTGAGGTGGTCACCATGACTATGGCAGAACTAGCAAAATAAAGCAGAGAAACACCGACGCTTTTCGCACTATAAAAGATAGGGAGCCCTATGCTGAAATAGAAGAACAACTACCCAAAAATAGTGAAGTCTCGCAAAAAGGCCGAAGCCACCCCTCTTATATACAAGAGTCAACAGCGAGTCACCTGCTAGATGTAAGCTCCAGGAAGCAAATGGCCTCGATATGAATCGACGGGTCGATGCCCGACCTAGGAAACATCCTCCAACAGACAACTAAGCTCAATGGACCACGCGAATTATCTCCATGCTCGAGACAAGCATTTCACATTTGGAGCCCCAGGCCCTCAAGAAACAGGGTCACAATGAGCTCCAAAGCACCAATATCAGATGCAAGGTGTGTGCCTGGGCTCGCAATTCCCTCTTCGGAGGAGTAAACCCCGTGAGCTCCGATCTCCAAAGCTCAACAAGGCCCCAAAGAAGTGCCTCAATCATAGGCGAACTCCTAAAATAGGATCCAACCTTATACTCTCTGAAAGAGTTATCCACATCAAAATCAACAAGGCTCACCGAGGTACCCGAGGATGACCTTCTTCCGGGGTATCATTCCTGAAGGCCCCCAAATTCGATGCGTGATCTCGAAACGAACCAGCAAGCCCCGATAGCTCGAGCTTATCCGGTCGGCCCTCCATCGATTTGAAGTGCGACAAAAAAGATTGGTGAAGAGCCTTGCCAATCAACTAGAGACCAGAACAAGCTATCATGGCAGACTATGACGGCCCATAAACAAAAAAAGGCATTCAAAAGCCCCAAAGGGCGTTAGAGCAAACAAACGTCAAGAGGGAAGCAGAAGTCTATCCCATGCGGCTTGAAAGGATCATCTACATCCAGATCAATAAGGGCTCCAGGGTACCCAGAGATGGCCTACAAGTGGAGCAGCACCCCCGAAGACCTCGAAACTCAACACGCGATCTCGGAATAACTCGGGAGACTCTTATAGCACCAATCTATTAGATCGACTCAGATTTGTTCCAAAAGGAAACAATGGGACCTAAAAGAACCCATGTCGATCGGTGAGAAATCAAGGCAAACACTTACGTCCAAGCTAAATATCAGCATTCAGCAACACAAAAAGATACATTCAAAGGACCTCAAAAGGCATGAAGGCATACATGAATAGAGCAAATTCGAAAGTAGAGATCAAGAGGGTTCATTTCTCATTCATAGAAATTCGAATATAATAGCCCTCGAGGGGTTACGACGTTCGATTACAAAGCCCCGAAAGACCATTACATACAAAGTACAAAATCTTACAAAGGGTTCCCCACATAGCTTCGACAAAGGGGAATACATGAAGAAAAGGCCTAAAACCTACTTTACCCTCGAAGGCATACTCTCGGTGGCAAAGTCTTCAAGAATTGCATCCTTGGATGCATGTCTCCGACAGCCTCTCCCCAGTCCCTCAAAGTAGCACTTCAGAGAAGAAGACAAAAAAGAAGGCGAAGGGAGCAGGGAGGGATAAAAAAACACAACAACTCTCCGAAGCTCGAGGACCCTCTTTGGCCAAGGAAATTTCGGAGATTCAGCGGACCGAACAACCCTCGGCCCACTTGCACGCCTGCTTCAAACACTCTTCTTCGAGCATCAAGGAGCACAAACTTCCAGCTCTAGGCAGAGTTCCACGTCGAGCCGGGGTATGAAGGTGAGCAGCGGTAGATATTCCGAGCCCCCTTTTGAGCAGCGGTGCATATTCCGAACGACCATCTATACACATGTGAAACCAACTTTCCACCCATCACCATCTCGGGCTGACGGGAGCAGCAGCGACCTATATACCGACAACCGCAGCAATATCAGAATAGCATGATTATGATCAGTGAAGGTAGGCCCCGGTAGAAGGCCTCGATGCTGCCCGAAAGAAATCCTCCAAATAGCCTTGAGATAGAAAGCTTCCATCGTGGTAATCAAAGGTAAAAGGAGATGGTGGGAAGGAAGAAGAAAAACATGCCTATAGAATTATTGAGATGGCGAAAGCAATGCCACAAAATGCCCTCATTTATAGGGGATAAATGACACGGTTATCGATGCTATGGAAGATTGACCAATAGGTACAATCACTGCTTCCTTGAGAAAATGAATCGACGGCAATATTTTTTCCTTGAAAAGCATAAACGACAAGGCAACGAGCAGGGATCTATGAGATACGTCACCTGTTACAAAATATTGCGTCGCGATCCGAATCGCCAGCATGATGTCGTCAAAAGAAGCTCAAGAAGTCGAATGTCAGAATCATTTCCCATCACTTTGTCATGAGAAAATCAGAGACTATTTGCACGCGGCAAAATCAGAAGACTTGATTTTTTCTATCAAGACATTTTGGAAGCCTTCCCTGAGACCCCAAGGGCGGAAGGCCGCGATCGAGTTCTCGGTCTCAGGGCTCATTAAGGTACGACTCAAAGGAAGCAAGGTTTGAGGTTGGGATAAAAGAGGAAGTCTCCTAGGCACATGGATACACCTGACAAATCCGACCTATCTGGAGCCTACTGTGAGGTCTTGCGTCAAGCCATCCCATCTTTGTACTCTTGCAATTAATATACATGTATTATACCAAGTCCCACTCGCCTATATAAAGGGGATTCACCCTACTTTGTAAAGGACTGATGTTGTTCCACTTCTCCACAACGCAATAATATCTCTCTGTCTCTCTCTCTTTCTTCTAAGTTATCTGTCCTCATTGACCTCGTGGTCGCCTTAGCATTTTATTGTTTCTTCGTTTGTTCTACATTATTTGGCTCAATATTGGTAGTATAGAGCCTTACTTATCTATATCTTTTCTTGTTATCCCCTTCCTAACTACCCTCGATAAGCCCAAGATAGGCTCGAGGCTCGGCTTCGAGGTACCTAGTGGCCTGCTTTGCGCCCGGGAAACATCCTCTTGCTGGTTCGATTATTATTTTGGTTAATTCAATCTCTATCACTTTACTTCACGTTTTAGCACTAACCACCCTTGCAAACTAGCTCAAGAGTAGATCACGTATTTTTAAAATCCCATTTACAAATTTAATTGTTGTTACCATTTTCACGGTAAACATAAATATATACATATAAATACACATATATAACATCATCTGGTCATGGATCAATATACATGCATAAATGAATAAAATGTATGAAAATGCGTTAAAAATCTCGGTGTTTTTTCGGATAAACATTATTAACTGCGTATTATTTTGAGACCCATAAACAGAAGATATAATAATATGTCACGTGAGGAATCAAGAACACAAAGACCCCTAGTTTTTCTATGAATAGAGTCGTTTATGAAAACTGTGTATTTGCTCATTTCTTCTGTATAATTGGACCATGCCAAAAAGAAGGAAGGGGTAGCCTTAACATATCTGGGGGTAGGGAAAACTCCATATAATATTCTTGGAGAAGATTGCATCATACTTCTTTAGAACCACAAAATTTTACATTGCTAAAATTCTAAAAAAATTAACGTTGGAATTGGTTGTTGCAAGATTTCGTTGGAAACTTTATCTTTTCGGATGCTTAGCGTTCTGCTATTGATTATTAAGAATGAAATGAGGATTCAAGACTTATTTTAGTTTTGTTGTTCTCTTCCCAAAGTTTAATCAAACTTTTAAAGGAGATGTAATATAAAAGAGCCCAAATCTTGATACACACCTTTAGTTATTTAAGTGTTATGCACGTAGATGCCACTAATATTACATGAATAATTAGTCATATGCTTTGAGCTTCCTTGCTACCACGTATCATCTTATAATTTTGTATATAGCCAAATCGAAGGGTCCAATCATCCGTCATTACGATAGCTCGAGAGCACATCTTGAGAGCTTGGGGCTATGGTCAAGGCTGACCTCCGAAGGTCTATCGGTGCTCAACCTCGAGGCAGCATAAACCAGCAATTATGATAGAAAAGTGGGGAGTTCCCTAGGAGCGTACATGTAGCTGGTCAAGTCTAGTAGACTAGCCAAAAGGCGAATCAACGCATTAAATGGTTGTGCCAGCCCCACATCTTTGTAACTAATGCATTTGAACTATGTTGGGATTTCCCCTGATATATAAAGGGGATCCCTGTCATTTTGTAAACATCTGATGCTCAATATTAAATACACAAGAACATTCTCTCTCTGCTCTCTAACACATTCTCTTGATTTCATTACTTCATTTATTGTTCTTCATATATTGCCTATAATTGATCGTAAAGAGCCATCATCATAGCTCTTATAATTGTTATCTCCCCATCGACTACCCCGAATCAGCCATCTAGCTCGACCCCGAGGTCTTATAATCGATAGTCTGAGGTCTTCGATCTACAACTGTTTGGTTAGAGTATCTTACCACACCTAAACCATAATCCTGATTTCTAACCTTTTACTTACCATCCATTGCTTAACAACTAGCATAAAAGTAGATCATGTATTTTTAGAACCTCACAATCAAATTTAATTGGTATTACCATTTTCACGGTAAATAGTTTGGCACCCACCGTGGGGCTAAAAATTATCGTGATTATTTTTTGCTGGTTTTGCTACATAACACAAGTTAGCTTTCACGCTTTTTCTTGTCCAATATCTTCGATTTCAGGTCAAAATGTCTAACTCAATAAATAGAGGTGAAAACAACAATCTTGAGGACCATGGAGAGAATGGTGTGAATGTTCCAGTTATTGGTGTACCACCACGAAATACTGGGAACGCACTAAAACCAATTCCAGTGGACGAGGTCTTACATGATGCCCAACACGTCGATATAAGCTCCCATACCAACTAGAGCGTACACCAAGAAGAGCAACAAGAAGTCCAAAGAACCCCATCTCGGGAGGAATGAGATGTTATCCTTCACATTATTTTTGAAATGTTATAGGCACAATGGCGATAGCCCAATTGTAAAGTCACCAATAAACTCCCAGCATGGTAGCACCAGGAACAGCTTCCCCAGCCGGGCAAGTACCGAAAAGATCGATTGATAATGGGTCGGCAATCGACCCCACCCTCATAAAGATGATCGAGGACCTCACAAAAAGGATCGAGTCGGGCAAGACCTACAACTCTAGGGTTGACCGAATTTCGGGTGCACCCCCGGTCCTGAAGGGTGTAGATTCGAAGAAGTTTGTACAAAAGCCATTCCCACAGGAAGCTGCTCCAAAACCCATTCCAAAGAAGTTCAGAATGCCCTACCTTCTGAAATATAATAGAACCTCGGACCCCAATGAGCACGTCAGTGCCTACACTTGTGCAGTAAAGGGAAACAACCTAAGGGACGACGAAATCGAGTCTGTCCTGCTGAAGAAGTCCAGAGAAACACTCTGTAAAGGGGCCATGATGTGGTATCACAACCTAGCTCCTAACTCTATAGAATCATTTGCCATGCTGGCAGATTCTTTCATAAAGGCACATGTCGGGGCCATCAAGGTGGCCACAAGGAAATCCGACATCTTCAAAATCAAGAAAAGAGATAACGAGATGCTGCGATACTTCGTATCTCACTTTCAAATGGAACGAATGGAACTACCACCAGTCTCCGACGACTGGAAAATGCAGGCCTTCACTCAAGGTCTGAATGAACAAAGCTCGGTGGCTTCAAACAGCTGAAACATAATCTGGTTGAGTATCCCTTCGTGACCTAGTCGGACGTTCACAACCAATATCAATAAAAAATCAGGGTCGAGGACGACCATCTAGGAGCCCCCTAGGGCTCGGTATATCCCAGTAGGCTTCCAGCAAAAGAGCCAAAGCCAAATAAGGAAAGATACCAACCATACACTAAAGATAGAAGAAATGGCCAGAGGCGCAACATACCCCACAATAATTGAAGGATGGACCGAGGCTAGAATCCTAGGGGGCTTGTCGGCAGAGCCGGGTTCGATAGGTACACAGGGCCGACGGATGCACCTTGCTTGTCAGAGTACAACTTTAGCATTGATGTATTAGACATTGTGTTCGCCATCAGCAAAATTAGAGACACAAGGTAGCCAAGGCCTGTACAATCAGACCCTTCACAAAAATTCATAACTTAGTGTGTGAATTACACAACACGCACGGCCATAGGACCAAGGATTGCCACCAACTCCGAGAACAAGTAGCCCGACTGCTCAGCAAAGGTCACCTCCAAGAATTCCTCAGTGACCGGGCTAAAAATCAGTTCCAGGAAAGAGAGGCAACCAAGAAGAATGAAACAAATGAGCCATAACATGTCATCCACATGATCTTGGGAAGTATCAATACCCCGTAGGAGCCCATCAGGAGAAGAACACAAATATCCATCACCAGAGAAAAGCAAACTCGAGGTTACGTACCCGAGGATTCTCTCACATTCAGCGACAAGGACATTGATACCTTATCTCAGCCTCACAACGATGCACTGGTAATCTCTTTACTCGTAAATAAGTTTCAAATCCAGGTAGCTCGGCCAACGCTATCAGGTCGAGGGTGGTAGAGCAGCTCAGACTGCTTGACCAAATCGGGCCTGCCTCTCAAGTCCTCAACAAATTCAATATGGCGAGCGAAACAAGGAAAGGGGAAATCACCCTCCTGGTCAATGTGGCCGGCACAATCCAAAATGTCAAATTCCACATCATCGAAGGAGACATGGGGTACAACGCTTTGCTCGGGAGGCCGTGGATACACTGCATGAGATAAGTAGCATCCAATCTTCATCAAATGATAAAATTCTCGACAAAGGATGGCGTTGAAATCGTCTATGGGGAACTTCATGCAGTAAGAGAAATATTTGCAGTGCATGATGTGACACTAGTACCTCCACCCTCAAAGGAGCCAAAGGGTAACAAAATAGTAAAATAGCAATAACGAACTACATCTTCAGCTAAGCCCGACCAAACGAAGAAGAGGACCATACCGCATCCTCACAACAAATGACTAAAACATATAAGGCTCGAAACACCGGCAGCGCTAAGGTACGACCGTCACTTTCTTTATTTCAATTACATTCTACACTAACCTGAGTGCAGGTATCTGATCGAAATAGCCAAAGCAATTTCCAACTCGAAGGACTTAGGTCCAAAAATACGTTGCACTATTTTCCTTCGATCGAGTTTTATCCCAAGAAAGGTTTTATTGGCAAGGCTTTTAATGAGGCAACATCTATATGCTACCTAAGAAGGACTCATCAAAATATTCAAGGTTTCCTGTTAACCAACCTCGAATACTGGGGGGGAATCCCTCTGGGAGATCGCCTCCTCGAAGAAGCCAAGATATGCCGAACAGGGCCTCGATAGGAAGATAATATACCGGGCCAAATGGTCTAACGAGCCATGTCCGCATAGAGTAACCGAGCCCTTAATAGCAAAAACATGTATACTTATGCCAAGTAATCAAAAGAATACTTTCCAAAGCATTTCGCATTTAAAAGAATCTCGACATTCTTACAAAATAGCTCCGGAGCCAAAAAACATCCCGGACACTCGGGAACTGGCGTCAACAATTCAAAGACTGAACGACCGTCGGGTCAGAGTTCCAAACTCATAAGCCCTCGATGAGGCAACATCAAAGTCATAAAATGGCTCCAAATGTGAAAGTGTCCCGAACACTCGGGGACTGGCGTCAAAATCTCAAAACTGCATGACCTCTGGGTCGAAAACTCCAAAATCGTAAGCCCTCAATAAGGCAATACCATGTTTACAAGTAATGGCTCCAAGCCGAGAAATCCTCGATGACTCTGCGACTGCCGTCAATCTCCACCTCTATCGACTTATGAAAACCCGAGGACATAAGACCACATGCGGGGTAGTCTCGGTCTCGTAAGACCTATATAAGGAAACAACAATATCTGTAAGACCTTAAGCATGGCATCAACCACACTAGTACCTAGTGGGCAACAACAATATTTGTAAGACCTCAATTAAGGCATGAACCACACTTGTACCAAGTGGGCAACAACAATATCTATAAGACCTCAAGCAAGCACGAACCATACTTGTACCAAGTATCCAAAACTGTAAGACCTCAAAGGCATGTAAAACTTGTAAGACCTTACTAAAGGCATAAACCCGAGCTCAAATTTTAGGCTATATATCGAACTTGTAAGACCCTAAAAAGGCGTACCCTCGATATAGACGCCGAAACTACTTCACTTAGAATAGAAAGGCTCTGGCCAAACATAAATGACTACGGTCACAGGGTTGTACCATCCAAACTAACGCTACTCGGGGATGCCTGACAGTCACTATAAATCATAGGCCTTTAATTACTTCGAACCTACTTCTAAAAGAATTGGTTAAACAAGCTACCCTCGACATAGGCAAAAGAGCTTCGACCATGTCAGCTCCAAATTAGAGACTTCGAGATACTCAGCCTCCGAGCCAAACCTCCCGAGGTGCTCGATCATCGCCACATAATGACTTATAATCAAGGTTTTTATCAAACCGTCAAAGAGTCAGAAAAGCATAATCTCAAAAATCCTTAACGAGAGAAAAGTAAATCCTATATAAAATGGCATATCGACCCAAATCGTAAGAGCCACCATCGCCTGCCCACATAAAAGGTTGCATCGACCCAAAGCATAAGAGCCTAAGGGATAGATTGAAATTCAAAAACTTAAGGGTCAAATGAGCTCGAGTCGATACCCGACTCAGAGACTGAACCCAAAATAGTTGACCAAACATTTCTGAGAGCAAACCCATAAGAGCTCGAACTCCGGCTTATACTAAAAGGTCGCATCGACCAAGCGCGTAAGAGCCTACGGGCTAGCCTAATGAGCCTCAGGGCCATACTATGAATCTAAGGATTCCTTCTAACTCAAAGACCAGTTCATCTGGCTGAATTCAAGGCAAAAAAAAATGCAGAAGAAATAAAACCGCGAGGTTTCCTTTTAATTACATATGCGAGAAAACACAAGCCGCATTTACAACGTACTTTGAAAGTACTATATACAGAATTAGAAAAGAAAATATACATCTCCTTGGGGACTATTGCCCATCGGCCTCATCCTCACCATCCTCGGCATCGGCCAGAAGTGACTTGGCACCATGTTCGTCCGCCCTCGCTCGCTCTACCTCTTTCGAGAGGTCAAAGCCCCTATCATGGATTTCCTTGAGGCTTTCCCTTTGAAACTTACACCGTTCGTATTCCTTGCTCCTACCCTCACGGTCCAAAGTCCTTCTTAGCTCAACTTGAGCATCGGCAGCGTCCTTAAAATCGACCGTCACTTTCTGGTTAGCCTTAGTTTAGCTCATTACGGCTTCAGCCCGGGCATCCACAACCTCGTCCTTTATCTTCAAAAGCTTAGACTCGAGCTTTGTAATCATATCTGTTCGAGCCAAGCTATTATCACGAGCTAGGCAAAGTCGAACCTTAAAGGCGGAGGCTTTAGCCAAATTAACCTTCCCCGCTGAAGCCTGAACGTCCGCTTGAGCCTTTAACTCATCATACTCGCACTTGGCCTGGCCAACTTCGTTCCGAAGGTGCTCCAGGTCCTCCGTCTTTTTCTGCAACTCAAATAAATGAAACATTAGCCTCAGGAGCTAGAAGGAGGAACACACACGCACTCGAAACAAAGGCTACCTACTCCTTCAAGTAGCTCTCATAATTCAAGCTTTGACTCGCCTCATACCATAAGCATTCCAGCTCGACTTCCCTTTCGTCGCAAAGGAGCCTAAGGGATTTTGCCCCATCCAGAGCTTTCTATAGCCTAGCCTCACAGTAAAGTAGCTCAAACTTAAGCTTGTCAAAGGCCTACAAAAGAAAACTCAATAAGAAAGGGAAAGCGCGAAACTCAAAAGACCTATGCCAAGACTCATCGCAGAGTGGAGCCATTGACCTTCCTCGAATGTCAAGCGTGCATCTGCCAGTCTAGCTCCCTTAGCTCCAGAAGATCGGATACCGGTCGGGACACGATCGCTCGGTGTATACGATCCCGGTTTTTGAGTATCCCTCGAAGTACCTTCGATAGGAGAAAGAATCAGCGGTAGACAACCCTCATGCCTCAAAGTACCTTTGATGGAAAAAGAAGACGACACCGGAGGAGAAACCATCTTTCCAAAACTAGAAATCACAGGCGTAACTGGAAATACATACTCTCCGAGCCCCCAATCTAGGTTCGCCTTTCTTTGAGCGTTGTCGCCCCGCAAAGGAATTTTTTGCTTATTGTTATCATTCTTTGGACTAGAAGCTAGCAATCCTACTCCCTCTCTAAGAGGGCACGGCTTCAACTCAAAAGACTCCCTGATGCCTACAATAACAGGGTTAATACGCAGAAAGAGAAAGTGCATTTCCAAATGAAAAAGGGGAGGAAACAAATCGCACAGCATGTACTATGATGTTTTACATCCCATCTGCCGCTAGACAAAGCTCACCACTTATGCTCATTATAAGTCGAGTGGGTCGCCAACTCCCGAGCCCAATCTGGTAGATCAGAGACCTTGCACGTAGGAATGGCATAAAGTTCACGGGGACAATATCTATAGTCCATACTTGGATGAATTGGCTGATCAACTCTCGATCTCCGTCTTATTTATCATCAACAACAAAAGGCGTATTCAACCGGCATCGTAAGGTTAGCAGACCTCGATGTAGAAAAGGGCGGTACAACCTGATAAGATAATTGAGCATGAATTCAAGCCATGCCTTCTCCGCAAAGAATCTCATCATCAATACTATCCGCCAAAATGACGGGTGAATCTGCGCTAATGTAACCTGATACTTTCGACAGAAGTCAAGCACAACCTTGTCAAGGGGGCCCAGTTTAAAAGGATACGTGTACACATTCAAAAAACCCTTGGCACAGTCTCTGATGCTCTCTTCCGAGGAAGGTATCTGCAATACTACCTTTTCTTTACATCCACAATCTTTCCTCACTAACTCAAGGTGTCCCTCTCCTATAAAAGAAGTAAACTTTAAGGTATTCTCTCGTTGACCTTGAGCAATGGGAGACCTTTCTGACAAGAAGTCCCCTTTCAAAGAAAAATGCACTGAGTCAAGCCCACTTGGCATCAGCGGCGCTCCACCAACAAGGCAAAAATCGAAGGCGGAACTCTCTCCTCTTTGCCGAACGGATCCTGATGTAGCAGTCATGATTGTGGTAAAACTAGAGAATTGGAGCAGGAATTTGGGCAATAGCGTTAATATTGAAATGATGAAGGACCTAACGCAAGAAAAGAGGATAACTACTCCGAATGGAAGAATCTTCAAAAGGGTGAAGATGAACCTATGGGTAAAGCGGCAACGACTTGCCTGCCTTAAAGGCCGATTAAAAATACTGGCCAAATCCTTAGTCACTTTGGGAAGATGTGCCGGCAGGATCGCCTTGGTTATTTCGTAGCCATGGCATACACTTGACGGTGCCATATGATGTTTTTGGGTCAGACACCCCCGTATTGATCAAGCCTCGAGATGGTACTTGATTTCGAGGACTTCCATCAAAAAGAAGATAGGCTCCAAGAAGCCATTAATATAACTACAAGTCCTGAGATGGTACCCCATCCCGAGGACCTCCACCAAAAAGAAGATAGGCTCCAAGAAGCCATTAATATCACAACAAGTCCTGAGATGGTACCTGATCTCGAAGACCTCTATCAAAAAGAAGATAGGCTCTAAGAAGCCATTAATATCACTACAAGTCCTGAGATGGTACTCGATCTCGAGGACCTCCATCAAAGGAGATAGACCCCAAGAAGCCACTAATATCACTACGACTCCCGAGATAGTACACGATCTCGAGGACCTCCATCAAAAAGAAAATAGGCTCCAAGAAGCCATTAATATCACTACAAGTCCTGAGATGGTACCCCATCTCGAGGACCTCCACCAAAATAAAATAGGCTCCAGAAAGCCATCGCTATCATTGCAAGTCCCGAGATGGTACCCAATCTCGAGGACCTCTTTCAAAAAGAAATTAAGCTCTAAAAGGAGCCGCTTATATATAAGCTCGACCTCGGGGTGGCACCCTACTTTGAGAGATTCAGCTATTGCGAGTACGAATCGTCTACCCCATCCTCGGGACCACGAACTACCTAAGCTTAAGTCAACTCCCGCTCAAAAGCTGCCGATAAAGCCTTACAGCTATCTTTCATCTCCAAATCAAGCTATCTCTATTCTCAGACACCCGAGCAAACTCCCTCTCAGGGGGTATCGTGGGGTTTAAAAAGCTAAGTTACGTTCCGAAAGTTCGAAGCCTTATTCTTATTCAACTTGAAGTCAGGGGTCCCGACGATCCAAGTTTATCGATCCTACCCGAGCTCGGTCCAAGGGACAACAAAAGATTTCGTAGGGAATCGGGTTAATCAGTCAAGAGTCGGAGAAATACTTGCACCCAGGCTCGACATTCGCACTGATCGGTGGAATCACGAATTAAGATTATTTCACAAATGAGGATACAAGGAAATATAGCATAAATCAGAAATAGATTAAAGAGACATCTTTATATTTATAAGCACATGATTACAAANGCGACTGCCGTCAATCTCCACCTCTATCGACTTATGAAAACCCGAGGACATAAGACCACATGCGGGGTAGTCTCGGTCTCGTAAGACCTATATAAGGAAACAACAATATCTGTAAGACCTTAAGCATGGCATCAACCACACTAGTACCTAGTGGGCAACAACAATATTTGTAAGACCTCAATTAAGGCATGAACCACACTTGTACCAAGTGGGCAACAACAATATTTGTAAGACCTCAATTAAGGCATGAACCACACTTGTACCAAGTGGGCAACAACAATATCTATAAGACCTCAAGCAAGCACGAACCATACTTGTACCAAGTATCCAAAACTGTAAGACCTCAAAGGCAAGTAAAACTTGTAAGACCTTACTAAAGGCATAAACCCGATCTCAAATTTTAGGCTATATATCGAACTTGTAAGACCCTAAAAAGGCGTACCCTCGATATAGACGCCGAAACTACTTCACTTAGAATAGAAAGGCTCTGGCCAAACATAAATGACTACGGTCACAGGGTTGTACCATCCAAACTAACGCTACTCGGGGATGCCTGACAGTCACTATAAATCATAGGCCTTTAATTACTTCGAACCTACTTCTAAAAGAATTGGTTAAACAAGCTACCCTCGACANTAGGGTATATATCGAACTTGTAAGACCCTAAAAAGGCATACCCTCGATATAGACGCCGAAACTACTTCACTCAGAATAGAAAGGCTCTGGCCAAACACAAATGACTACGGTCACAGGGTTGTACCAGCCAAACTAACGCTACTCGGGGATGCCTGACCGTCACTATAAATCATAGGCCTTTAATTACTTCGAACCTACTTCTAAAAGAATTGGTTAAACAAGCTACCCTCGACATAGGCAAAAGAGCTTCGACCATGTCAGCTCCAAATTAGAGACTTCGAGATACTCAGCCTCCGAGCCAAACCTCCCGAGGAGCTCGATCATCGCCACATAATGACTTATAATCAAGGTTTTTATCAAACCCTCAAAGAGTCAGAAAAGCATAATCTCAAAAATCCTTAACGAGGGAAAAGTAAATCCTATATAAAATGGCATATCGACCCAAATCGTAAGAGCCACCATCGCCTGCCCACATAAAAGGTTGCATCGACCCAAAGCATAAAAGCCTAAGGGATAGATTGAAATTCAAAAACTTAAGGGTAAAATGAGCTCGAGTCGATACCCGACTCAGAGACTGAACCCAAAATAGTTGACCAAACATTTCTGAGAGCAAACCCATAAGAGCTCGAACTCCGGCTTATACTAAAAGGTCGCATCGACCAAGCGCGTAAGAGGCTACGGGCTAGCCTAATGAGCCTCAGGGCCATACTATGAATCTAAGGATTCCTTCTAACTCAAAGACTAGTTCATCTGGCTGAATTCAAGGCAAAAAAAATGCAGAAGAAATAAAACCGCGAGGTTTCCTTTTATTTACATATGCGAGAAAACACAAGCCGCATTTACAACGTACTTTGAAAGTACTATATACAGAATTAGAAAAGAAAATCTACATCTCCTTGGGGACTATTTCCCATCGGCCTCATCCTCACCATCCTCGGCATCGGCCAGAAGTGACTTGGCACCATGTTCGTCCGCCCTCGCTCGCTCTACCTCTTTCGAGAGGTCAAAGCCCCTATCATGGATTTCCTTGAGGCTTTCCCTTTGAAACTTACACCGTGCGTATTCCTTGCTCCTGCCCTCACGATCCAAAGTCCTTCTTAGCTCAACCTGAGCATCGGCAGTGTCCTTAAAATCGACCGTCACTTTCTGGTCAGCCTTAGTTTAGCTCATTACGGCTTCAGCCCAGGCGTCCACAAACTCGTCCTTTATCTTCAAAAGCTTAGACTCGAGCTTCGTAATCATATCTATTCGAACCAAGCTATTATCACGAGCTAGGCGAAGTCGAACCTTAAAGGCGGAAGCTTTAGCCAAATTAAACTTCCCCGCTGAAGCCTGAACGTCCGCTTGAGCCTTTAACTCATCATACTCCCACTTGGCCTGGCCAACTTCGTTCCGAAGGTGCTCCAGGTCCTTCGTCTTTTTCTGCAACTCAAATAAATGAAACATTAGCCTCAGGAGCTAGAAGGAGGAACACACACGCACTCGAAACAAAGGCTACCTACTCCTTCAAGTAGCTCTCATAATTCAAGCTTTGACTCGCCTCATACCATAAGCATTCCAGCTCGACTTCCCTTTCGTCGCAAAGGAGCCTAAGGGATTTTGCCCCATCCAGAGCTTTCTA